>JAABKJ010002201.1:0-28558 GCA_011634705.1 Andricus grossulariae
AAAACTCACTATTCCGCGAAATATTTGAGTCGTTTTTTGATTCTATAATATTGATTTTTAGTTGGAAAATTGTCGTATGCCAACAAAAAAACTTAAGAGACACTTGAAAAACACTCATGCATGCATGCAAACTAACGGACCGCAACTTTTTCAACTGCGCAATAAGCCGAGACCGCCTGAATCGTTTTCACTTGGAATGCATTATATTGCGTAATATAAGCGACTGACTAATCGTGCACTTGGCCCTTCCGAGGCGAGAGTCGCAACCATCTCTCGCACTACGCGCTGAGAAACTGCGTGGGCCAGCAGTTCTAAGAATGTTCAGTGTATTTATTTGTATTATTATTTATTTCAAATCACCCGCGCTTTTTGGCTGAAAACGTAGTGACTGGCGGCGCATCGATACAAGAACGGGGCAGCCAATGAACGTCGTTGATAAAAATAAAAATCGTTTCGTTTCAAGGTCAGGAAAAAGGCGAGTTTTCACTGTATTTTCCGAAATTCCCGTTCCATGTAAAAGATTCTCTATTCATAGTCATGAAAAAATAATTTACGAATAAATAATAAACAAATAATTTACGGAAATATCCTGTTCGAAAGTGCAAATTATAATTCTTTACGGAAATTCCCCGCTCCAAAGTAAAAATTATCATTCTTTTTCAAAATTCCCTATAACAAATCACAACGAAATTCAGTTCCAAAATTCTCTATTCCAAGTCAGAATTATATTTATTCACCAAATTTTCTATTATAATACTCGTTGGAGGATTTTATCCACCCTCAATACTAACTTTCATTGAGAAGGTTTACGTTCGTTGCTGGCTTTAGGGTCAGGTAAATTGAAAACAATTAAATTATTTCAAACTTTTCGGCATAAAATGGTGGACCACGTCAGCGAATTTGATTAAATCTGTAAAAATTACATAATTCCTCTGAGGACGCAGTTTAAAATTGAAAGTGTTATTCTTTGATTAATATCACAGTTGCAAAATTATATACAATTTTATTACAATTATTAAAATTATATAAACATTTCTGTAAACGTAAAATTATTTTTAAATCACACTGTAACAAAAATACAAAATTATTAAAAATATTATAGTTTCATAATTATTCAAATATTCTTTAAAAAACTTTTTATCGGCGTACATTTGATGAGAACAATTTTCTTTACTTTTTGTTTATATAAAATTTCAATTGAATTTTTTTTTGAATTTCAATTTTTTATTTTTGAAATTAAAATGTGTACAGAATTTTCCGTCATCATAGGTATTTTTTTTCAAAATCACACTATAGTAAAAATAGGGGCTATTCAAGTATCACGTAAGCATTTTGAGAGGGAGGGATCTAAATAGATGCTTATTGTCGTATATTCGTAATGCCAAAATATGCTTACAATGGAGTGGGGGTGGGGGTCAAGAATAGGGAAAATTATACTTACGTAATACTTGACCGGTCCCATACAAAATTAATTAAAAACCTTGTAGATAGCGAATTCTTCAAATATTATTTTAACAAATTTTTAGGGACGTACTTTGATTAATAACATTTACACTGCAGTGAAAATACAACAATATTTAAAACAAATTTGTAGTTAAAGAAATCTTACAAAAAATTCAGTAAAGTACATTTTATGAAAACATTTTTCTTTAATTTACTGTATAAAAAATTCATCAAAAAAAATTGTTTTTAAAATATATATGTATCCATATTTGATGTATATTAAAAAATGAATTTTTTAAATTTATTTGAAGTAATGTAACAGAATTATTACTAACCTTATGACAATGATTTTATATATTGTATTGTATTTTTGACCACAGTTATCATCAAATGTGCGACGAAAATTTTGTTAAAGAATATTTGATTATTTATTTAACAATAAAGTTCTTAATAATTTTGTATTTTTCCTACACTGTGACTTTAGAATAATGTTACATTTACAAAAATTATTATATAATTATTATAATTATAATAAAATTTCATATAATTTTGCAACTGCGGTATTAACCAAAGAATAACACTTTCAATTTTTAATTGCGTCCCTACCATAAATTATGTAATATTGATATATTTAATCAAATTCATAGATGAAGACCACCATTGTGTACCGAAGCGTTTAAAACAATTCAATTGTTTTCATTTCACCTGATCCTAAAGCCAACGACGAACATCAAACTTCTCAAAGAAATTACACGGAAAAAAATGGATGTTTAAATGTAGATGTTCAAACTGTAAGATTGTACCACCTAACGTGCAGATATTCATGCCATACGTCTACTATCTTTTTGAGATGTTAGGCGTAAAAATATTTTTATGTTAAACTGAAAGACATCCAGATGTTAAAATCTTCCGAGCGCATGCGCATCGCGCATTGGAATTTTACGACTATATTTGACGGCTATATATTTTCCATATTACAATTATGGAGTATAACAATTTTGGAACATTTTCAAACAATCAAAATTAGCTATCCTTATTTAAAATTGGATAACGACTTTTGTCTGTCTACACTTAACACGACGGAACAATGTTCTTAAGTTTGAGGTTATATTGACTCGAACACATTTGACCATTTTACAAAATGTTTGTAAATTTATAATAAAATATGAGTTTATGTAATTTAACCCTCAGTTACCCCACGTGTTTTAGTACCCTTTTTTACTCCACGTCGCTTTCGGCGTACACCAATCCGACTGAGTCTGATCATTGGATCAGCATAAAATAGGTCCTGCAAACTCCCCCTACCCCTACCCGGGTCCTGGCCTTCTACCCTGGTTATACAGAAATTGCGCTGCTTTCAAAAACTCTCTGGGTCATTTTGACCCCCGTGGGGTAACTAAGGGTTACAATATATAGAATTTTAAATACAGATTACAGATCATTCGTTCCCAGCTTACTTACCCCGTTTTTATTTTGAAATAAAAATATTAAACATAACCTCAGGTTGACTGAATGTGTCATCTGATCGACATTTCATTCCCTTTATCTGTTTTTCGTTCATGTACGAATATTCAAGTTTAGTTTTAAATTCACAAATAAGTTATCAAATAATTCCTTAAATGCTCATAAATAAGTAAACTCAAATATTTGAAGACGTTATTTGACATAACCATGTATGTATGCATGCATGTAATATTTTGGATATATCAGTTAAACATTTTGGGTGTTACAGAGTAACATCTCACTTTTTAATATCTACAGATGCTAACTTTGAACATATAAATTGCTGTCCTATAGTTAAACATAAAATATGTTAATCCTGAACATCTAGATGTTACGTTTAAGCATCCATTTTTCTCCGTGTATCTATTAAAATTCAAAAAAATAGTAACTCCCTTTTTTCTAAATTTGGAACAGAGAAGTTTCAAATTTCGACGAATTCTGTCTTGGAACAGGAATTTCCCAGTTTTCTTGGTCCGGTGGACACCCTGGTCATAAAGCTATTTACAATAAATAGCATAATTGAAGGGTCGAGCAAGCGGTTTTTTTATATAATGAAATATTGCCAACTTCGTCAACTTTTTGAACGGACTGTGTGGATCGAGCATTCTGAATGCCTTTAGACTGAGATAAAATCAAATTTGTATAAAAAAGCAAGCATTATTTTTTATTAATTGAACGTTTAAGGTCGCATCAACTGCCAGTGTCATTATCGACTGTAATATAAGGTTTATTATAAACTGTTGGGTATCTGTGAGTAGTATACCAAGGGACAGAAGGGAATCTTTCTGAAAACACATCCAGCCTCGCTTCCTGCTTCTGTAATCGAATCCGCGACAGCGTGGCTACCAAGGCTGCAGTGTTGGAACATAAGACAATCATGATACCATCTGTGCCACGATGACTCCCTAAAAAGCATTATAGTTCAATGATAATATTCGTATGGTTAATCGTGAGTGTTTGATACTGTTGTAGGGGTTGAAGATAAGGAAACAAAGGAGTACAGGTGACCTTGAAAAACGAGGTACAGGTGGTGGTAGTATCAGAAGCAATGCCAGCTCGGCTTCCTGGATGTCGACCGAGAGTTCTCAAAGCCAGGCTTCCGCGTCGGTTCATACCGACAGTAACACGTCCTTCGTCATCGAGGTGGGTAACAAAATATTACAATTTCATCCTCCTTGAGAAAAATAAGCTCTATTCTCCTGGGAAATTGATTTTCTAGTGAAAAGCGAGATTTCAGATTTAATTCCATCTACTTATGTAGTCTTGAATCTTCCACTTGTCAAGGAAAACTAATAGATAAGCCTCTCAATTTAAAAGCAAATTATGTCAATATGAACATCTTTTAAAGAATACAGAATTATAAGGGGCTATTCGAGGTTCTTAAACCCGGTATTACATATTATAATAAGATATTTTAACATAGCTAAAAACTTTTTCTCAATTTAAAAATAAGAAAATCAACCTAGCATCTGCAATTTTATCTTTGTACCTAGAATAATCATTAAACTGTCAGGGGGGAGACGTGAATTATTTATAAACATGTCAGTAAAACTGATCTTGCGAAGGAAATACTAAAAGTGCAGCTATCGACGGCATGCATTCTACTTTGGCATTTATTTCTCCTTCCTTCGTCGACCATCAAAACATAAAAGAGTAAAATCAACCATTTTAAAGTTTTTTGTTATTTCAAGTATTCCTTTTTTCACCTAAAGAATAGAGTATATCTGAAAATAAGACATTTTATTCTTACGAATAAAAACTTTTCACTCAGAAGGTCTCGAAATCGAGCTTAAAATTGTGCAATTTCAAATCGGTATCCCATTAATCTTCTTTTTAATATGTACTATCATCAATCCCGCGCTACGCGGGCGTATTATTTTCTAATTAGAGCGGAAAAATAATTTTTAGTTCAAAATAAAAATGTAAGATAACTATTTATTTTTTTAAAGTCTTTAACAGCTAAATTCCAGTATCAATTAGATTTTCAGAAAGTATTATCAGTTTTTTTTTAAGGATATGCAAATATAATTATCCGAAGATGCTTGAGAAAATTCAAACCGATTGTTGAAGATTTCAGATATGTCAAAAAAGAATCTAGACAATTTTAAAGAAAGTTTGTTTATTATACAGGATTTTACCCAACTTTAAGAAAAATATTTTATAAATTTTCGGAAATCTATTCAAAGTTTAAAATATGTTTACACTCTTCAACACTTCTAAAATTCCTAAATATTTCCTTAACTGACTCGAATTTTACTGAAATTTTGAAATGTTTTGAAATCTTTGTAAATTTTCTTCAAAAATTGTTGTTGCAAAATAGAAAATTCTTAAATAATTTCCTAGGAATCTTAAGAAACTTCTTTTGCTTTCAAATTTTTCAAAATTTCTAAACCTTCGAAATATCTTTTAAAATTATACAAATTTCTCTTATAATTTTTTTCAATTCTGCAAAATCAAAATAATTGCCTTAAAACCTTACAGATTTTTCAAAAAATGTTTTTAATCATTTGAAATATTGTTATGTACTTTCATGAAATTAATTTAAAAAAATAAACAATCATTGTAAATTTTCTGAGGAATTTTGAGAATATTTTTTTATTCTCTTCGAAGCTTTCAAAATTCTTGAAAAGTTTCTAAATTTTTCTGTTCGAAATCTTCAAAAATCTACATTTTGTTAACAATTTTTTTTAATCTATTCAAGTTTTAAATTATTTAAAAATGTTTTCAAAACTTCTAAATATCTCTAAAAACTTACTTAAATTTTTTCTAAAATTTTGTAATCCTGAAAATTTTGGTTTTCAAATCTTCTACACTATTTTACAAAATTTAGGCAATCATTTGAAATTTTTGAAAATCTTTTTCAATTTTCTCTTAAAATTGATTTCTCAAAATTAAAAATCATTGAAATTTTCCCAGGAATTTTAAGAAATTTTTATTTCAAACGTTGCAAAACTCTTAACAGGTTTCTTTTTTTCAAAATCTTCAAAAATCGACGTTTTATTTTTAATCTTTTGAAATCTTCTCAAGATTTTAATTACAGTCAATTTTCTTTTATTCTACATTTCGCTTATTATACAGTTCACCTATTCTACACCCCCTATACACGCTTATTTTAATTTGCGTATTTCCTTCATCCCCCTCCACGTTCCCTGTACGGGCTTTACTTCCACGCCCGCATCAGTGGGTGAGCAATTAAAAAAAAGAGGCCCAAAGAGCGGGAAGCCTTGAATTGAGTATTTTAACATGCTTTCATGGGAATGCAGACAACTTTTTCGAGAAAATATTATAAACGAAAAAGTCATAAATGTACAAATAGCAATATTTCTCAAGTGTAGAATGGATTTTCTCATCCATATTCCATTCTTTTGTCGATTCACGACCTCTCAGTGCCACAGTGTATTTCGTGACACTGAAAGGGCGTCAATCGACAAAATAATGGGGCATGACTGAGAAAATAGATTTTACACTTGAGAAATATTACTAGTCAGACCTTTATCACTTACCTTCACGTTTCGAAAATTTTTTCCCTAAAGTCGTATGCAGTTACAGTCGTTGCAGTACCATGTACTACCTTCCTGATGGCTGACATTCTCACCTACCGACGTCATGCCACAAAACTCACTATTCCACGAAATATTTTCGTCGTTTTTTGCTTCTGTAATACTGATTATTAGTTGGAAAATTGTCTTACGCCAACAAAACACTTGAAAAACACTGATGCAGGCATTCAGACTAACGCACCACGACTTTTTCAACTGCGCAATAAGCCGGATGTGCAATAAGCCGTATATCCACTCACCTGGACCGTTTCCATTTAGCTGAGAAACTGCGTGGGCCAGCAGTTCTAGGAATATCGGGTGTATTTATTTGTATTATTATTGATAGTATCTATTATTGATTTAAATCACCCGCGATTTTCGGTTGAAAAACTTGTGTACAGACGGCGCCTCCATACAAGAACGGGGCAGCCAATGAACGTCATCGATAAAAATAAACTGCCGAATGGCGGTAGAGGTGGGGGCCCCTCCAGCCCTAGAATAATCGAACGTGTACGTTTCAAGGCCAGTAGAATAAAAGGAAGTTGACTGTACTTAGGAATCTTTTCAAAACTTCAAAATATCTTTTGAAATAATTCAAAGTTTTTCGAAAATTGGTTGAAATTCTGTTTATGAAATATGTGTTATAATCATAGCCACTCAGAATTGATGGATGTTATATTCGTCAATTTAAATTCTTTAAGAAATAACAGTGACACACAAAGGAAAAACTTCAAACAGCCACTAAAAGTGATATTCGTGGAGTTTCGCAATCAATCAGGTTTTCGAGAACAATGTATACGAGATCCCGTGACTACAACTTTATCGGAAACGGATGATTAATTGTCAATATACTTTGCGCTGGTAGTTTCTAATTTAAAAAATTATTACTTTATTTTTTAAGCTGGTCTAATTTAATAATTATTTCAAAATTTTTAATACACAGGATGAGCAAATGGATGCCTCCGTAACCGAGACGTACCTCGGTGAGTGGAAAAACGACAAGAGGACCGGCTTTGGAATCTCCGAAAGAAGTGATGGTCTCCGATACGAAGGCGAATGGTTCAACAATCGTAAGTATGGCTACGGAGTGACGACCTTTCGCGATGGTAGCAAAGAAGAAGGAAAGTACAAGAACAACGTTCTCATAACGAGTCAGAAAAAGAAGCACATGTTCCTTATAAGATCCGCCAAATTCCGAGAGAGGATAGAAGCTGCTGTAAACGCTGCTCAAAGAGCCAGCAAAATCGCACTTCAAAAAGCTGATATTGCCATTTCAAGAACTGCAACAGCTCGTGGCAAGGCTGAACTTGCAGACATCGCTGCTGAACACGCGCGAGAGGATTCTGAATTAGCTCAAACGACGGCTCGTCAATTTGCTCCAGATTTCCGGCAACCGGGTTTGGAGAGGCTGAAAAATCGAGAAATTCCAAGATACGTGCCTCCACCCCAAGACAGTGTTCCTGGAAAGAGCATTTTGCATAAAACAGCAAGCGTTGATCAACCCGGGTTTAGCCCTAACAAGACTGCTTTGTCTGATGAAAACTCCCCATCGTCGTCCAATCCTGGCCCAAGTCACATGACCCAATCATTAACACAATCGATACGAAGGACCAGTATGAAACCAGCCCAGAACCAGATTCCGCATCAGAACCAAATGCAAAACCAGATGCCCAATCAAATGTCCAACCAGATGCCCAACCAGATACCTAATCAGATTCCTAACCAGATTCCGAGTGGACAGACGCAATACTCGAATCTGCAGACGTCCTTAGCAAGTTCGAATCCGTACCCTCAGATGACCAATCAATTACCCCAGTCTCAGTACACGAATAGCATACCGAACCAGTTCCAACAGAATCCACAACAGTTTTCACCGAATCAGTACATGCAATCGACACAAGGCCAGTATCCTGGTCAGAGTAGCCAGTATGGACAATCGCAGTTTCAAAAATCGAATCCACAGGAACAATATAATAATTACGCGCCTACGATGTCGACGACGCAGGGGTACCAGACTCAGTATCAGCAGGGTTACAACAACCAGCAGGTGAGACTAATTTTCAATGGATTGTTTATTGACAGTTAATTTATTTCTTTGTAAAAGTCATGGTATTAGACATGATCTGTGTTTAAGAATATTCTCTACGCACAATCCATTTAAAAATTGAGACATTTTTAAAATTATTTACAATATACTGATTGTTAATTGTAATTGATTTTGGAAGAGATGCGGAAGCTTTCTTTGGAAAAAATTGCTGCAGTTGAAATTGTTTATTTACCAATATTGGCTTGGTTTATTGTTTTTTTTTATATTCGCTGCAGAAATAAAGCTGCAAATCTTATTCAATTCTAGTGATCAAGGGATGATTTCATTCCTTGAAATATTCTTTACAACTCACTCTAGTTGGCTTTTATTAAAATAAAAAATACATAACAATAATCATAACCGTATGATTTGTAAATAACATTTAAAAAATAAAAAATAACCAAATGGTGTAGTACAGAATCTTTTAAGAAATGAAGTCAGCTCTTGATCATTATGATTAAATAAGAATTGGAGATTTAACCTACAAGTGAAACTAAGAGACGAAAATTCAAATAACTTTTCTTAAATAAAGAATTTTAATCAAATCCATTTTTTCTAAGAGTCTCTATACGTACCGCAAAGATTACGCTATTTGTGCCGAAATTTCAACAATAATTAACAATGATGGGTCTATTTTCGTTAAATTCATATAAATCATTATAAAATTTTGATGAATTTTGAAAATAATTTTATATAGCGTACATACAGTTAAACTCACAATTACTTTACCTTCAAGTCTTAAAATGATTTATAAAATAAGAAAAAACCAATCGATAAGTTCAATGAATTTTAAAGAAGAATCCGATTTATACATTTATTTCTTTTTTAATATTTTAGATTATACTTTTTATTTCCTTCTGTTTTAGAAAAAATTCGTAATTTCCATTCGATTTTAATTAATAATATCTCATTTAATTCCCTAGCAGATTCTTTGCAATTATATCCCTTACAATTTTATAAATTAATATCATTTAAAAGTTAGCGATTTAGAAATTTTTCTATGTAGAAAGTTTTCAATTTAAAATTATTCGAAATTTACCAACTTTAATTTGAATCCGTTTATAATCGTGTATGTATACTGAAAAAATCCGGCTATGTGTATCGAACTTTCAACAATAGTCCGTCTTCCAGGTTACGCTATACTTACGCAACTTTTGGTACACGTAGCCACGGCCTTAAAATTAAACAATTTTGAACTGACACATGTTTAAAATTTTTAATTTTGAAGTAAAACTTGCACATCAGTACAATTTATAAAACAAGTTTCAAACTTTTAAAAAGTTATAGAGAACTTTGAAGAGAAAATTTAATGGTCATTAAGATAAAACAAAATTATAATGCATACGATGGAAGAGAACAACGTATGATGAATAATAATTTTTAACTAAACAATGACAAACCTAACTTTGGAAGAATATCGATGAGTGAGTAACTTTTCCCAATGGTTCATATTTCAATCCAGACAAACATGATTTAATTTTTTGGATGTCAATTTGATTCTTCGCAAATATTTGTTTAATCAAATATAGATGGAAACGTGCAAAGTAATCAAACGTAGTTGGAACGGGATTTTAGTTTGAATCATATTTATTTTATATTTACCCATGCCTCATCCCCCTCCCCCGGCGTATACCGGGAGTGTGTAAATTTTATCGTCTGGTAACCTATATTTTTTAAACCTGATTCGCTCTCTCATTTTTCAGTCACTTGATTTTCTTTTTTTTTCATTAGATTTGAAAGAATTTACTTGGTGCCATAAAATTTCAGACAAGAGACAATCTTCATCTGAAAACCTACTTCTTAAACGATTATGTATTTGTTCTGACATTCGTCTAAAGTCATAACATTTGTATATTTTTACAAGTACATATTATTGAAGATGTCACCAATTTGGCTTCCTTAAACCTTCTACTCTGTTAAATTTTGTTTTAATTTTTGTATTAAAATTATAATTATTGTTATTACTGGCTTCAAATCTTCTATGACTATTTTAATGAAAACAAATTATTCATATTCTCATTGTTCCCTGCCTTCTTCGTTATCCTCGATCAACGGCTTATCTGCTTTTAAAAATTAAAAAGAAAATTACAATAACCAATTCTAATTCCAATATCTTATATTAAAAAATTATATCCCATATCGGTATTCTTCTGATATTTTTGATAGAAATCATATCATAAAATTATAGAAACACTTTTAACAATTTTCGATCTCTGAATTTTTATTTTCATTATAATGTCGTACGTCATATTTTTTATTTTTGCTCAGACTTGATCATCAAGAAGTATAAAAAACAATTAAAGGATAAGATGCCCATCTACAAACAGAGAAATAAAATATTTCTTTCTTCTCGAAAATTTCCAAATTAGTTTTACATTCTTATTATAATATATATATATATATATATTATTTAAGTACTTGAGAAATATTTTTTGATTAACAAAGCATGAGTGTATGATTTACGGCAAAAATATGGCATATTAATCGAGCTTCAAAATGACTTCGAGAAAAGAGCTGAATTTACAGAAGTATATGTGAAATTTATATTTGAATATTAATAGTTTGTTGGACGAATAAGCAACTAAAAAATTATATAAATTTTAATCTGAAAAGAATAAAAAATAAAAAAATATCGATATTTTATATATACTTCAAAATTAAATATATTGAGAGTATTTCAATATTTGAAAATCTTCATATTTGGACCAAACAAAAAAAAATCTTCAAATGTTGATAAAATACTAAATAATAATAATTACTAAAATACACCCTAAACCAAAAATATGAAATCAGAAGATTAGAAATTAGATATTCAAAAAGGCAAAATTCTTTCTTTTTAGATCATCTCTCCGCTTCCTCCAGTCATGTATGATCCCATGATGGGTCAAATGAATCCTTTCGGATCACAACATTATAGTGTAAGATTATTAACGTTTGCAAAAATAATAGATAAAACCCCTTTTTTTAAAACCTTTTGTCTGAATAATGAAACTCAATCGTTGTTAATATGTACTGATCTCATTAACGTTTTCAACCCCTCTCATAATAAACGTGCAAATAGCTGTTACCACGAAAAAAATTAGATAACATGTAGCACTATATGTTAGAGAATAAAGAACAACCCTTGCCAGATTTCATGTACGACCCACCTGTCGCTGTCTTTCATTTATATAATCAAATGGAACCTCCGCCCCAGCTCATTTGTTTCTCGTGTGAACGAATCCAATTATTTTTAAAGTGGAGCATGTTTCCCGTGTTTGATGGTAGGAAAAGATAATTTATTTACACGCTGATTGAGATGTGGAAAACCCGTAACTGAAGTTTTGAGAAATAAACACGAAGTGGTAAAGTTAGCAAATGAATAATTACTCTCGTGTTATTAAAATTTAATTAATTTTTTTCGATACATTTATTGTGAATGGAAATATTGTGGATATCTAACCTTTATTTATGTAGATAGGAAATGCCTGGCGAGGATGCATGTCTAATATAATCATACGGATAATACATATTTTCGCGATTAAAGCTTATACAGTTATAAACGTTTACAGACGACAATACCGAACCAGTATGGACCTGGTCAAATGAATCAGTACAATCCACAGCAGCTCTATGGCCAACCGCAACAACAACAACAATATCAACCTGATGGCCTCATTGATGGTCAGAGGCCATCCAGTGCAACTAGTTTACGAAGAAATAGCAGAATTTTAAGTTCTCAGGACAGACCAAATATCGGTGGTATTGGTCAAACGCTTAACGACAGGTAAATTATATTTAAAATTGTATAAATAATTATTCACATAAAAATGCAAACTCTCAGAAAAGAGATTTGCATGTGATACAACCAAATCGTTTTCCTGGATATTTTAGAATATTCATTTAATTGAATAACATTTTAGATTTAATCAAAAATTTGATTAAATTCAGCCAAAGCTTTGTTTTCCCCATATTATTGTAATTATTTTTTTGGATTTAAACTTGTTTTGCTTGAAAGAAAGATTGAAACTTCTCACTGCGTACCAAGCTACAAGAAGAGAAAGAAAAATAAGTAATTATTATTTCAGTATTTGTTCAAAAGTGAAAGGCAGCTTAAAAATAGATGAATACACTATATTTTGTACGACGACTCCCATCGTCCCATCCGATATATAACCGATCGAAGTGCTGCTTAACTTCGGTGTTTGAACGAGAAGCGTTAAACACTTCCATATATCAAAACGGACCCACGAAATTATATTATATATTAATTTGACCCAATAATTAAATTTAATACTTAAAACTTAAAATGTTTTATTTAGAAAGACATTAATACCAGGAGTCATATACTTATCTCATTTGGTTCTTTCCGCATTAAGTTTTCAAAATCATTTTAATAGTATATTATGTGCCAAGGTGCATAATTAGGGTCTTTACACGACGAGCGGTAACGCTCGCAGGACGATCGAAGCCGAGGCGAGATAAGTCCTGCGAGCATTGTAAGCGAGTCGCGTGAAGACCCGAATTGTGCGCATTGGCGCATATACTATTTTATGTGACGACGGTGCATTAACAAGTTTTGTTGTGACAGCGTAGAGTACCGTAATGTTGTAATCACGATACAGCGGAGTGTAATGTGAAGAGTGATCATCCGCTATATCTTAATGTACAATATTGCGATACTTAACGCCGTCGCATAAAAACGCGTTAATGCACCGTTGTCACATAAAAATTATTAGAATGAATATAACTAAAGATACGTTTAAAATAAAAAAATATCCAAAATGACTATTTTTGAAATATTTGTTTATATGAATTGTTTTCAAGGACCTGAAAATAATTTGAATGTGTATTAAAGACCTCTTAGTGCATGGATCGATGATTAACGCTTCTTTATAACAATTTTTTTGATATATCTCCTCAACTGTAAAACTCATGTTGAGAAAATTGATGAAAACTTTTATACCAAAAAAGGTCGATATTCTGACGTCGATTCTTTCGTATCGATACTTTAGTATTCAGATCGGTTCTTGGATCGTGATCGAACTTTTCAAAGTATCGATATTTCTGCATCGATACTTTCTCGCAGTATCGCCCATCCCTTGATGAACTCCTATCCATCAGGGCCGTCCTCGCTGCGGCTTCCAGGTTATCGTTAACCACGTCAAATAACGCTTTGGCAGTCAGTATATGGTGTTTCATAGAAGCTTGCAGGCGGGCCCGAGCAGGTCCTCCTTTCATATTTGCTCCTATGCTATCGAAAGCTCCCTTACCATGGACCGTAGCATGAAAATGCCATTCCGCTGAGACACCGAAATTTTCTTGGTGAGCTTGAAGATAGGCAAAACTGTTTTTATTTTTAAAATGTTGCCCTGCACCATTTGTGAAAAAGAAAAATATTATTCGGACTATGATTAGCTTTAACATAATCTAGAATGATTTCTTGGTATTCATAAAAGGCAACGGTGTCATGAGACAAGTAATGTGAAATTATAACCATGCGTTTAGGCTTTAATTCTTCATCTTCGCGATAGTGAATAACTATTGTGAAGATAGTAGCATGCTCATTATTCCAGTGAAACGCTTGCGCTGCATTTTGAATGACGAATGACGAAACAAAAATTTCCAGCAAAATCAAATGAATGCCAAAACGTTATTTGAGTGGGCGCAAAAGTGTTGTAAAGAAACGCTGGCTTGTCTTAGAAGCAAAGAAACTCATGCTGCAACTTCAGAAATGCTAAAACCAAGATTTCACAGTGCAGCAACGATACCAAGTGCTTTGCAATATCATGCGTTTATTCCTTACCAAAATCGGCAATTGCAGTTGAAGAAATTTTCAGCTGCAGCAGAGTGCGTTTTTTTTACAAAAGAAAAGAAAAGAAATCTTCGAAGGAATCAAAGGCGTCAATTCTCGGAAGCGGTAAACACACCCCGCGCAGCTCCTGACAAGTCTGCCCGCGGCGTGGCGTCAAATATCGGAATCGGTAAATCCGGGAACGTTGAATCCGAGTTCGACTGTAAATAGAAAAGTTGAGAAGTTGGCATTCAGAAGAAAGAAAGGATCAAAGAAATGAATTTTAAAATAACTTTTAAAGACATTTAAGGCAATAGATACATACACATAATAACAATTTTCCAACTTACAATAAATTATGTTTAGAAAATACACTTAAATTTACTTCCTGAGTACTACGTCCCTACAGTGACTGTAATGCAGGCATTAAAATTCTATAATGACAGTCTGAATCCTGTAAAATGCAGAGAGCAGTTCTATAAACAACAAATATTCATAATTTACAAGATAAATTAGTCCAAAGAAGTTCCGCCTAGCGATCGTCCCAGCGGTCTCGAGCGCCGTAGATGCATCGCATCACTCTTTATTTAATTTCTCGAAAACATAAAAAAACAACATTTTGAGCTTCAAGGCTTCAAAAGAAAAAATCTTGATGTTTATTTCGAGACAACAAAAAATATGTCGAAATAAAAAGAAAAAAAATCCAAAATAATTTTAATTTCAAAAAAAGGGGTTAAACTTTCAATTTAAAAAAATGGTTATAACCATAAGATAGATCATACAAAATCTATTAAGAACACACAGGACAAAATTTTGTTTAATCCATACGAAAATAGTTTAGTACACTCAAAATAGCGACTACCAACACAAAATTGAAAGATTCCCTCTCCCCCACATCGGTCATTTTTTATCCAATCGGAAAAAAACTATTGCTTTGAAGTACTACCTGGTAGGACTACACTTATCCCAAGTTTGAGTTCGATCAGAGGAAGTCATTTTTTAGGGAGGGTACACTTGAGAAATAATATCCGTGGATAGGTTATGCAGATGAACAAAAACATGCACTTCAAATCTTCTGTTTCGTGACTTTACATCTGACCCCGTCAAGGTGGTCACGGAATACTAAATCTTGAATGTCTTCAAACCAGGATTATTCTGCGTACATCACATATAGTCGAAAATGGACAAGACCCTCTTCTTAAAGTGGTCAGGCAACACGAAGAAGTGGGCAAAGGGGCGTTTCTGTACAAAGCAGAAGAGGAGGCTGCTGAAATACTCGGCCTTGATGCCAATATCAGGGATGAGCAAAATGCATCAAATTTCATCCATCTCGAGTACTCACTCCTGAAGGCCCTGATTAAGAAAGCACAGCAGAAAAATTTCCGCGAATAGCTCCTCGACAAGAAGATGCACGGCATCTCCCACAGAAATGTGGAGAATCTGTCGATGTCGTATGAGCTAACGTTTGCTTTCCTTGAATCACACGGATTGAAGACGGGTACGGAGGGTTTTTCATTTTGGCATGTCAAGACGGTATCATTTCCACTCTAGCATACCATTGCCACATTTATATCCAAGACCTTCCAGATGATAGCTGCAAAGCGTGTCATGCACACCCCGAGCATCTAAGATATATCTAAGTTTGTATCTGGTTGTCTAACTCATGCGGGAACGACCTACAACCAGAGGTACAATGCGGCACCAAGAGTGCCTTATTACCACCTCTGTCACTCTTACGGCATCAGCCCAAATATCGCTCCGCTAAACGCTCCTAGGAAAATAGAATCAATTGGCGAGAATGAGAAGTGCCGGATATACTGGAACTTTATATTCTCGACAAATGTTTCTGCTGCGCACTCGAGTAAGATAGGGCTCACAGATAGCCCCCTCTGCTGCCTGTGCGGAAAGGATGATGAGACAGCTATTCCTCTGTCACTGGCCTGAGATTGCGCGAAAGCGTCTGGCACTCACGGACAGGGACTTCATCAGTGATTCAGACATATCGGGCAATAGCGTGGCTGCGGTCCTCGTCGCGTGGAGAGGATTTGGGGTCATGCGTAAGCCTACGAAGGAACACAACGGGATTACCCGAGCGTCTGGGGCTCTTGTGATCTCCACCTCAACGATAATAATAATAGAAAGTCTTATAGGATTCTTTAGAAGCCTCTGTAAAAAGTTATTACAATCAGCAGAGTATTGTAGTCTGTCTCTAAATTATAAAGTCTGTTCATTTTATTTGAGACACTGTGGCATGAAAATTGGGTCGCGTAAGAGTTTTTTCGCAATAATTTGTTGCAACATTATCAGCTATCCGAGCCAGAATAGCATCTGAGGAAAATATAAGAGTATTCCCTGGACACATCACATACTTCTTAATTTTAGAGTTTCAATTGGGAATCAATAGTTTATATCCGAATTAGACTTTTTGGTTTTCAATATAAACAGCGTTGTCAACGGTTAAGACAAAACGTCAGGAGCCTTTTATCAAGAGACTTAAAAAAAAGCATTAATTACTTATTATTTTATAATTAATATAATTACAGAGTAATAATATAATTTTTATTATATAAAACCAAAATGACATTAAATAAATATTTTTTTCTCCAGTTGCAAACGTATTTCAAGGAAAAAAAAATTATCAGTCACAAAGATATTTCGTCGGGAGCCGATCATAAAGTCAGTACGTCTTCTGATAAGTGAATTTCGCAATTCTTATCGTCTCTGTTTGAACTATGATAAGCAGTTTCTTTAGAAGCCGCTATAAACGTTGACACAATCAGAGGCAGAATAGCACCTGAGGAAAACATACAAGTACTCCCCGGACATGGCACGTCTGCAGCAGAATGTTTAACAGGAGTAATATTTCCAAACCAAATAGACTATGTGGTTCTTTTCCATGTGGTCACTGAATTGCCCAGACGATTTCCAACACTTCATTATGAGAAGATTTTCGAAAACGTGCATGGCGAAACTATTGCCCAAGTCCGTATAGACGATCTTCTAGACAAAAGGCGTACTCCTGGAGGCCGTATTGAACTAATTAAAAATGGTTAAGGATGCAAAAATGTTACCTTGAATTTCGTCAGTGAATGGAACGCTGGAATTTTCGAATACGTAACATTTCACGGTCATTAACAAAAATTAATTCTGATTTGTTTACCAAAATGAAAGACCACACTCATCAAGCCTGTAATTATGTCAGTGTACACTGTGCATGTTAACGAATAGAACAAAATTTCAAAATCTAGACATCACTTCTATATATATTTCCATTCCATTTCCGTTTAATTGACTATATAAACGCTGATAAGACTGAGAAAATCTGAGAAATGTAAAAAATGAAATGAATGAAGGATCATTTTAAAGGTCAGAATTGTGCACTTTAATGAGCCTGAAACGAATATGCCAACAAAAATTGTATAGACTACAGACCCGAAATCTTCAGTTCTGATAAAGGTAATAAAGTGATTTGAATTAGATGTAGTTACTTGAACTATCAGTAATTATTCACAATTTGAAAGAATTCTGTGCTTCTTTTTCTCTTCGTGCAAATTGCAATATTTGAAGACAGGTTTTATATTGGAAAGCAAGTGTAAAAAACCAGCGGGTGCCTTTCTCCATGGGATCGTCCTCGTCTTTCGTCAGCAAAATTTTGGAAGCATATACTGAGAAAAGACGAGTATGATCCAATGAAAAAGGGCATCCCGCTCGTTTCTTACATTTGCTTTCCAATATAAGTAACTGTCTTCAAATATCGCAATGTGCACGAAGAGAAGAAGAAGCACATGCTTCTTCCAAATTGTAAACAATCACCGATAGTTCAACTAACTGCCTCTAATTTAAATCACTTTATTACCTTCATTAGAACTGAAGATTTCGGGTCTGTAGTCTATAAATTATTTTTGGCATACTCGTTTCAGGCTCATTAACGTACAACACTTTGACCTTCAAAATGATCCTTCATTCTTTAAGCTACCATTTTTCTTTACTTACTTTTTTAACGTCAAAGCCAGAGGACTCGAATTTCTTCGCCGGTAGCAGTTGATATTTCGAAAATGTGTGGAGAGTGGATAAAATGTGGAGAACATGATGGAGAATGGATGAGGTGGTTTTCGTTTTGATTTTGAACGTTAAATTCGATACTTCCGAGGAACTAAGGTGAAAAACGTAACTCGAAAATCAGTGTGTATTCATATTTTCAACATTCTCGCCTCCTTCCTTAGCTTATTTCCTTAGCTTGAGTTTTAAATTTTTGTTGTTTAAACTTTTATGTTAATGAAAAGTGTGAAGACAAAGTTGATTTTTTTTTGTTTATCTTTGTGAAAATTTGTTTTCTATGATCAGCATTGCCAGACTTTATGCACGGAGTTAGTTGAAAGCAAAAAAATAATGACATTGCAAAGTATATTTTTGGGTTAAAATTGGTTGCTTTCATCGAAAGTATAATACTCGATCAGAAAAATTTGTAATCCGAATTTTTTTTAGTGATTTTAAGAACAAATTATATAAACAAATGCCTAGTGTGAACATTTAAATGCAGAAAGAAATAATTTTTCTCTTATTTTTTTTAATTAGGACCTGTTCCTTATAGGGCTAACTAGCTCTGGGAACTTTTCATGAATTGATAAATAAATACAAATTATATCGCCAGTGATGTTCAATGTTGGACAATTATCTTTCTATATTTTTTATCAATTTTATAAACAGATCATATAAACAAATGCCTAGTATGGACATTTAAAGGCAGAAAGAAATAGTTTTTTCTCTCAATTTTTCTTAAATTATATCGTCAGTGATATTTAATGATTAGAAATCATCATCCGATATTTTTTATTAATTTGATAAACAAATTATATAAGCAAATGCCCAGTGTGGACATTTAAAGGCAGAAAGAAATCGTTTTTCTTCTGGTTTTCCTTAAATTATATCGCTAGTGATGTTTAGTGATGAAAAATTATACTCTGATATTGTTTATAGATTTGATAAACAAATTATATAAACAAATTCCCAGTGTGGACATTTAAATGCCGAAAGAAATAGCTTCTTCTTTTAAATTTCCACAAATTATGTCGCCAGTGATGCTTAGTGATGAAAAATTATCATCTGATATTTTTCATCAATTTTATAAACAAATTATATAAACAAATGGCTAGTGTGGACATTTAAAGGCCGAAAGAAATTTTCCCCCCCTAATTTTCCTTAAATGATTTCGCCAGTGATGTTTAATGATGGGAAATTATCATCCGATATTTTTCATTAATTTTATAAACAAATTATGTAATAAAATTTATAACTTGGTAATTTAGAGGTAAAAAAATCCTTTTTTACCCTAATTTTCCTCAAATGATGTCGCCAGTAAGGCTGGGGATCGAATAAAAGACGAAATAAATAGACTTTTTAGAAACAAAAATTTCATTTGGCAAGTTTAAATGTCAGGTGAGCCATGAAATGCTGTTAACTAAGTTGGATGGAAGAGCCGCCCAGAATGTTACCAAAACACCAAGTGCTGCAACTTGCCATTTGTACAAAGCAAATCCTTCTGAAATGAACGATTTAAATAGTGTCATGCAGAAACATATCATTGAACAGGATTATGGGCTTGGTCTTTCACTCCTCCATGCTAAAATACGTTGCATGACTTTCATTTTAAATATAGCTTATTGCTTAGATTTTTGCAATTGGCAAGGAGAAACAGTAGAACAAAAGGCCTTCATAAAAACTGCAAAGAAGAGGATCCAGGAAGGTTTCCTGGGGATAAATGGGTTTGATAATAATAGACGTACCTACTATCGGCGCAAAAATTATAGGCATCTGCCTTTGCAGCTTAACATATCAGCCAAAGAAATGCTAGAGTAATAAGTAAATAGTCATTTGAAAGCTGAAAGTGTGCTTTACAGACTGAAAAATGTAAAAAAAGTAAAGAATTTCGGGCACATTTAAGAAGAGTCAAGTTTAGAGCATTATTTTTTATACAAGAGGCAATGGGAAAAATTTTTTAAAATTCATGAATATGAGGAAAACATTTGCGAACAAATTGCAGTTGACAGATTTGAGAAATAATAAAAATTGCTGTTTCAAATTACACAAATGTACAAACATACTATCTTCAGTTCTATTTAAGATATTAAAGCGATTAGAACTCCAAACTATAATGGATAGGCTCTGTTATTATTTACAATCTCCCGGAAGGATGTGATTGTTTTATTTTTGGTGGAAATGGCGATATTTTCAGACTTTTTTTTGGAAAGCAAGTGTCAGAAAGCAGCGGGGGTCCTTTTTATTGCTTCCGACAGCTTTTCCCTTTCATCTACCCGTGCTTTCAAACTCTTGTCCAGACATTGACGCCTTTTCTGACCGGCAGCAAAAAAAAGCAACCGCGCTAATTTCACATCCTTCCGGGAGATTAAAAATAATTACAGAGTCAACTACAATATGTTCACAAAACATTTTCCTCATATTCATGGATTTTTTCAAATTTTCCCCATTGCCTTTTGTATCAGAAATAATGCTCTAAACTTGACTCTTCTCAAATGTGCTCGAAATTCCTGAAATTCCATTTTTCAGCCTGCAAAGCACACCAATTTTTTACGTTAGCGTCTTCAAGCTCATTTACGTGGAACACTTTCAGCTTTCTCATGACTATTTACTTATTACTCTAGCATTTTCTGTCTGAGTTGTTAAGCTTCAATGGTAGATGCTGATAATTTTTGCGCCGAAAGTAAGCATGGTGGAGGAACTTCCAACGATGGAAATACAGCTCGACCATTTTTCCGGGATTCCGAAGTAACATAGAAAATTACAGGCTTTGATGCTCGTTCAATCCAAAGACTAAGCATTATTTTGCAAGTCCTTTCTTGTGGTCACAAAGTCAATGTTGCAAAATATGAATCATACGTTATCCAAACTGCAGAACTCCATGTCGAGCTCTACAATTGGTTCTATATGCCATTATCTGTACATAAGATTCTGTTGCACAGTGCAAAGCTCATCGAACGGTTTCTAATCCCTACTGGGTTATTACCAGAAGAAGCACAAGAGGCACGGAATAAGGAATAGTATTCTAGATTTTGAAGCTCTCGAGCTCCTGATCTCAGATTAAAGATTTAGGAATTAAAACTTGATCGCGACTAATCAATAGAACCTTAAGAAATTGACAAGGGATTATAATACACAGCAAGTGCATGTTAATTGTTGTTGTACAAATTTCAATATTTAACAATAACTAAGAATGCTACATTACAGAAATTCAAGGAAACAACAATTACCAAACAATTACATCACTGGCAACATACTTTGAGGCTAGTTGCAAAAAAACGAATATTTTCTGCCTTTAAGCATCCGCACTAGGTATTTGTTTATATAATTTGTTTACAAAATTGATAAAAAATGTTGGATGATAATTTTCCATCATTAAACCTCACTGGCGACATCATTTGAGGATTAGAAAAAAAGGATGTTTTTCGATCTCTAAATGACCAAGTTATGAATTTGATTATATGTTTTGTTTATAAAATTATTAACAAATATCATATGATAATTTTCCATCATTAAATATCACTGGCGACATCATTTAAGGAAAATTAGGAAAAAACAGATTTCTTTCTGCCTTTGAATGTCCACATTGGCCATTTGTTTATGAAATTAATGAAAAATGTCAGATGATAATTTCCAATCATTAAACATCACTGGCGACATAATTTGAGGAAAATTAGGAGAGAAAACAATTTCTTTCGGCCTTCAAATATCCACACTGGGCATTTGTTTATATAATTTCTTTATAAAATCTATAGAGAATATCCGATGATAGTCTTCCATCATTAAACATCACTGGACATATAATCTGAGAAAAATTAAGCGAAAAAACTATTTCTTTCTGCCTTTAAATGTCCACACTAGGTATTTGTTTGTATAATTTGTTTCTAAAATTAATAATAAATATCGGATGTCGAATTTTTATGATCGGGTATTATTTTTTAGATGCATAAAGTCTAAATGGTGCGCTACACCATTTAGGAGGCTGTCCCACAGTTGAAGCTTGAATATAGTCATCCTGACACTGTAGATGTTCAGGGTGAGCTACACAGGGATCACTACTCGGAGAACTGTGTAGTGATCCTTCTTAAGCTAACTGAATGCGAGTTCGTTTATCAAACTGAAGGAGATATGGATCAGGTCTGAATTTTTTTTAGTGTGCATGCAAGCTAATAAAAATATTTTTTTAATCATTACTTCACTTGTATATATGTTACCGTATGTGTCCAGTCAAGAACGCATGCTTTCACAAGCTTTCTTTCCAAGTCCAGGAGTTTATTAAACTTTCTTATAAATGGTTCTTTGATGAACATTTTGAGTCTATAATTCCTTTAGCCATCTTCCAATACTTTGCGTGTTCCTCCAAGAACCAATTTTCTATGACATGTTGAGCCGAAGAATGCGAGGTGCTGCGGTATAGTGCATCTCCGTTGAGGGATTTTGCAGTCCAACTTTTTGCAACAAGTCTATATATAAACTCGTCAGATTGTATTGCTTTCAGAGCAGCTTGGGTGTCGGACAATATGAAAATGTTATTTCAGCACTAGGTTTCATTAAAAATTTTCCAGCTCCTGTTCATCGAGCCAATCCTCCCTATTTGGGAAGATCACGCAAAAGAGATTCACGAACAGACAGATAGGCCATGGTCGTTGCACAAATTCTGAACAATTTTGAATGCATTCTGCAGTTTGACTTAAGTTCCCTTATGTTTACCTGTTACCAGGATAGCAAGGTCATCTGCATAACCTTGAGTGTAAAAAGCTGATTCATTTAACCTGCGAATCAACCCATCGATAACGAGTGCCTACAGGCTAGAAGATAACATTCCTCCCTGTGGACAACTGCGTTTTACATTTCCTCTCACGTTGCAACCGTGGAACTACGATTGGGCAATTCTGTGGCATTACATAGAGCGCATTTACCTATTAACAGTGGTACCTACACCATGTTCTTCTGCCCTCTGTGTCTATGAACGCTGCAATCGCTACATCTTCTGCTTGCCCCGTTTTTTGAATGCAAAAGGTAAATGCACAAAGTGCGTCAACACTGGATTTGCCTTTCTGTGAGGTATATTGATTACTATGAAAGGATATATCCAGTAAGATTTCCTCCTTCATATGAAAATCGGCTAACTTTTACAATCTTTTCTACATGAAAAAAATAAGGCTTGCTATGAATGATATGGCCTGATAGTAGGAGTCTTTCCCCGGCTTTTGTATAGAAATAGCTTTGTCCTCCTACCATGCTACAGGGGTTATATCCCATAGCTATGGACTCAGTATACATACATAGCTATATCTTTTGGAAAAATTAATGCCCTTATTTGACATGTAGGTATTTTCTTTAAGACTCTAAGGTATCGCAGTATCAGGTACATTTTGAATGCCCTGACAATGACCCCTCCATGAGTTCCTCTGAGCCGACTGTATTTCGCTAGTATATTTTGCTACACTAATCTAATGCAAATCTCAGTTTTCAGTTTTCATGACTGTTAAATATGCTCTTGGATTCTTTTTTTAAAACCTGAAGTATACTATTCCAGTCAGGAGCATCTTTGTCTAGTTAATTGATCTAATTCTCCGAGGAATAAATGCTAAGGACTCTCCATTCTCTATCTTTGTCCCTATATTTGTCCCAGTCAGTCACTCTTGGGTTCCTATACTTAATCAGATCAGACTTGTCAGCTGTCAGGAAGAAGCGTATATGCCTGTGATCTGATAGGGATGTCTCAGGCGATACGTTACAGTCCCTGAATGTTTTGCTAATGGATATATAGCATATTGTTAAGTCAATAACCTCTTGGTATCTATTTGTCACAAAGATTGGTGTATCATCGCGATTCAATATGATCAAATCGGTAGTCAGAAGGTAATCTAAAAGCTACACACCTTTGTTGTTGATATTCTTACTGATCCATATTGCACCGTAAGGAGTAGTCGATTTGACGCGTCCCATGAAGGATGATCTAATTAAATAATAAGCAACGCTATGATGAGCATTTGACCCAGGGTTCACAGCATTTTTTTCGTATTAGACACCTGAAATACATCTCCATGCAAAAAATATTTTTTGTGCTGGACGTGTTTACGGACGGACAGCTATTTTACCAACTGTATAATGGTTTCCTAGAAAACCCTAAAAAAGTAAAAAAAATTTGGAATTCAATTTTTCGTTAATATCGCCCTTTTTTATGTAAAAATATACAAATTCTTTGAAATTTCCACACACTTTTTTCGAGAAAAATCACCCGACACTCAAATTCCTAAATTATTCTGGTCTTTTCATTCAAAAATGGCCGTTAATCTTGCAGGTAGAACGAGTCATTGCGGATTTTTCACTCCAACTGAAGAAAAATTTTTTATTTAATAATAAGGCTTAAAATTGTTCTTGTCCAACTTTTCGGTGATATCGTCTCCTTAAGACTTTCAAATTCATTTGAATCGGTCATAAATCAATGTAATAGCTAACTCAAAATAATTTTGAGTCGGTGACAGAAAGAAATTTTATTCATAATATTATAAACAAATTAATGAACGAAAGTAACTTTTTCGTGATTCGCAATGATTAGCTATTTGGAATCCACATATTTTGTATGAAATATATCAAATATTAATGTGCGATTATAATAAGTTAACAATAGCAAGTAGTCCCTGGAAAGACTTTTCTATTTGATTCCGCAAAAAAAAAAATTTGGCGTATAACAATTTGTTGTAAAATAAAAAATGTGACAGCAATCAATCTTTAGCGAGACATTTCTAGTTGATTCCGCAAAAAGTAGGTCTATTCATGAAAAAAATGTAAACAATTTTTTTCTTACTCTAATCCACTGAAATTTATTTTGAGTTAGTCATTACATGGATTTATGACTGGTATAAACGAATGTTAAAGGTTTAAAAGAAACAGTATCACTAAAAAGTTAGTCGTCATTAATATTCTTTCAAATCAAAGGTGAAATTCTGAGGAATTTTTTTATTCTACCTGGAAAAAACAAAAAGGTGCGATATTGACGAAAAATTAAATTAAATTTAAAACAAAAATTTTTTAGTTACGGATTTGATTATCAAATTTAAATTTGAAGTAGTTGATTGAATTTTTTTTTCACTTTTAGAATTTAACACAGTAGAGGTGTAGAGAATGTTTTCATTGAAAAAAAAGTCACAATTTATTGCAATTTAACTATTTTTCAACAATTGCTAAGAAGCGATAATAAGAAAGAGCTCAATTGCAAAAAACATTGTTGAAATAAATGTTTTTATTTCATTTTTCAATTAAAAATGGTTTCTTTTATTTGAAATAATATTATCAGTAATATTCTGTTTATTCTTAGTCATAGAAAAACTATTTCTTTTCGGAGATCTGATTTTTGGCCCGACAACTACCTTATTGTTAGACTTTCAATTTTGTAATGTCGTTATGTTAGAAAGGACCGTTTCGAACAAAATTTAATCATACTTTTAATAATTGCAATATTATTATTGATGGTTTATGTATGAAAAAATGTTATTTTTAATGTCAAACATGAAAAATCTGCAGAAGTTATTGATTTGCAAAATATTATTCCTGATTGAATTTTGTTTCGTATGGCTTATCAAATTTTGAAAAATGATACACGATTTTAAAGAATGAAAGCTTACTTTTCGATGAATAACTTATTTCTTTTTTATATGTTTGCAGTTAATAAAGGATTAGAAAAATCGTAGACATGACTTTTTGCTTTCAAATAGGAAGATATAAATGAAATTAATATTTGTTAAATTCTTAGATATCTATATTTAAATATTAGAAAATTAGTTTTTTTTTCGAACAGATTAATGTATTTCTTGTACACCCTCTTGCGCAATTGGAGAAGAATTATTTCTTCAAAAATAGTCTAGGTTGACGATGATTATTTTTGAAGTCTCAGAGCCTGCTCACTATAAAAGCATTGTATGCCATGAACATAAATATTATATACGATATCATAACTATCAGAATCCTCTAAAAGTTCAGCCTATATAAAAATAGTACAGTCATCAGATTACTGAAGTTCCTTCTTGCTTCGCAAAAATAGTTTATTTCAAATCTATTTCTTAGAAGAATTTCAAAGCAATAAAGCCTGTAAGTTATACTTACTTATGTCATACAAATGACATCGTATAAGAGGATTTTCGCATTAATACTTGTTATGAAATTGGTTTCGACATCGTCAGCTGTCAGAAATCAAATAGTACATGTGGGCAATCTATGGGTTGGTTCTTATTTATACTTGATTGATTTTTTTCGGAATTTCTCTGCTCTCACTCCCCAATTTTACTCGAATGTCAAAAAAAATGCCTTCTAATTTGAGCGAAATCGGTTAACATTTAAGGGTCGCGCAAAGATCATGAAGTTTCCCATTCATTTAACATGAGAAAAAGTCAGCTTTTTGTGAATCTAATATTTAAACGCGATAATATGTTACAAATAATTCCGTATATCAGTACATTGTGAAGAATTCATCAGAGAATAAGAATCAATCATTGATTTTGAGGGAGAATGACTTTAAGCCACTATTATGGGTCCCCAAAGAAAACTCCATAAGTGACAAATTTGAATTTTAGGTAATATTGCGGTTTATTAACGCTTTTTAAAAGTTTTTTTTCATTAATAATCATAATTTGACAACGCAAAATAACCCAGTCATGTTTGAACTAATTTTCGATTGTTTAAACAATTATATTTTGTTTGAACATTTGTTTTTCCAGATAAGTAGCAAAATGAGCGTATTTTCTAGAAGTTATGAGTACTTTAATCGATAATAATAAAATCATTTCTTTAAATAATTTTACAATTACTCAAACAATACGCGTTTGCTCAAGTATATAGTTTACCTGAAAAAAGCAAGAGAAACATTTGATATCACCAAATTTTCGAAAGATTTTAATATTTTTAAGTGATAATCTGTTTTCTAAAAATACTTGTAAATGTTTAAAGAAATTGAAATTATTTAAACAATTTTATTTTGCTTTTTAATATAATATAGTATGAATATAATTGTAAAATTATTTGAACAAATTATGTCATTGGTATAATTGATTAAACAACTCATAAAGTTTAGAAAATAGGGGAAAGTGGGGTATGGTGTCTCGCTTTGACTTAACTTCCCTATAAATTATGATTGAAATGTGATTTTGATGTGTGTATTTTTTAACCTGAAGCTCACATTACAAGGGCACATATGTTATTACTCCTTTAATTTCTTCATTATTTCATATTTGTTTAATTGATGGATGTTGCATTTCAGTCAGCGTAACCCATACATCGGGGTACGGAGACCGTCATATCACTGCCATTTATTCAAACAATATGAACATTGTAAACTAAAAAATATATAATATAATAATTCTGGAAAGTGTAATGTAATGAAAAAAAATTACTTCAGGCATTTTCAACACTAATATAATGTTTTATTATTAATGAAAGTAAATTATGTGGAGAAAGCAGTTATAACCTCTTACTCCCTGCTGAAATATATGGGCACGCCGCGGCGCGGCGTCAGGCCCTATCTGTGACGGCCCAAGATTTAAATAATTTTAATACATTTAAAACGTATAAAGAAATAAACCATGATACCAGAAGTTTAATGAAATACTCTACATTAGTGATGCACAAGATAAGAATTTATTGATTATCGAATATTATCGCTCGATATTGAAAAAGTGTTGCCAACTAGTTTGTCAAACTTCCTTTGTTTATTATCGTCTCTTATTGATTTTAGTTTCCAAGCGAGTCAAGCGAGAATCTTGAGTCTTGATCTAGCAAGGAGCTGTCAGATTGACAGGTGTGATGTCAAGTATTTAATTAAAGATTGATTTATATTTCCAATGAAATGGACGAAATTCCACCAGAATCTTATAGTCTAAATGGTAAGAGCGACTCAACGCTTCAAAATTAAGGAAATCGTATTAATAACTTAACATAATACTAACATTGCAAACATCAGGCTCAAAGAAGCGAAAGGTTAATTTTTTTTACTCAACATTTTATAATTATGAAATATAGCATATATAATTGAAAACTAAAGGTTAACAACCACCGCAGGATCCCACTGGGAGCCACTGTCATCTAAAAAATGACATCGGCTCCTAGTAGGACCGCGGTAAATACCATTCATGGCCACGTCTCACAACCGTGAGATGGGTGGTCACAGGACACGACGAAATC
>JAABKJ010002202.1:0-28557 GCA_011634705.1 Andricus grossulariae
TATATTCGTGATCGAATTCTCGGCTCCTTCCGAATACAACATCACTGCCAAGGAGAAAGAAAAGGAGGAAAGGTATCCAGAATTCTCGGCTCCTTCCGAATACAACATCACTGCCAAGGAGAAAAGAAAGGAAGAAAGGTATGAAGATCATAAAAGGGAGCTGCAACGACTGTACCCAAAATATTCTGTACGAGTAATTGGCCTTGTGATAGGTGCTCTCGGAGGTGAGAAACTATTACTTGTTCTTAACCTTAGAGCCATACCAGCGTACCAAAAATATGCCACGGTTCTTGCTAGATGGATGCAGAAAGCTGTCATCCTTAGGTCGCTTCGCGTTCTCAAAACGCGCGAAAGTTTCGCCGACCTATCGTTGTGATTTCGTCGTGTCCTGTGACCACCCACCTCACGGTTGTGAGACGTGGCCATGAATGGGATTCACCGCGGTCCTATTGGAAGCCGATGTCATTTTTTAGATGACAGTTGCTCTCAGTAGAACCCTGCGGTGGTTGTTAACCTTATTTTCCAATTATATATGCCTGTGGTAATAACAAACTTCAGACTGCCATAAATATCGTCAATAAGTACACAGGAGAGATGGACTTTGGATTGGATAAATGTGCCAAAATTCATCTGAAGAATGAAAAGATTGTTGGCGTTCCCAAGGACGCTGAGCTTCTGGTTATAAGTGTTATTAGACGTCTTAACACCGCAGGGATCTATACATACCCCGGCGGGTCTCGAAGCTGCATTCAGGACGTAACATCAGTAAAGGAGTCTCTCCGAAACAGATACAAGCATCTTCTTCGACGGATTTGGTCTTCCAATCTGTCGGCGTTGAACAAGGTATCTGCGACTAACTTGCCTGCCGTCCCGGTTACTACTCTACTCGTTTGGGGCGGTTTAATGGAAGAAGAACGAACTTAAGGCCCTTGATGTCACTACATGTAAGATCATGCATATGCATAGAAGCTTGCATATCAATTCGTCAGTTTCGCGATTATACATTTCACGCTGTCAAGGCGGACGCGGACTTCTGAATCTCCAATGTCTTCATAACCGAATTATTCTTCCCAAACATGTGCATGTTTGGGAAGTTACCATCTATGCACGTAGCTTTTCAACTGCAAAATGAATGAATTAATCAAGAGGTGCACAGTTAGGAGGGTAACATTTGTGCAAGTGGATTTTTATGTTGAAAATCTGATTGCAGTGATTTAGACGTTCACAGATTGGATGGTTCCATCTGTGCGCGTGGACTTTGAAGTGAAAAATGATTGTAATTATCAACATGTGCACATTTGTCAGAGTAAAATCTGTGCACAAGGACTTTCGAATGGAGAGTCTAATCGTATTAATCAAGACGCGCACAGTTGGGAGTATCCTATAATGCACGAAGACTTGTAAGGTTAACATCTGATCTTATTAAGTGAGACATGTGCAGTTGGAAGTCTCCCATATGTGCGCTTGCACAGTTTTGAGTGGCGCATATTTGCACGTTGAATGTTAGTATACTGTGCAAATCTAAATGTAGAAGTGCACAGTTGGGCGTGCCTCATCTATGCACGTACATGGTTGTGCTAGTGGACAGCGACGTGCATAGTTTTACCACTGGCCCTCGGCGTGCACATTTTGGTGTGTCCCATATGTGCACGTGCACAGTTATGCCTGTGGCGACCGACGTGCACAGATTGGCTAATGCACAGTTGCTTCGTGCACAGTTGTACCCTTGGGTCATTGATTAAATTAAATTCACTCCTGATGCAGTGTTAAGATGACTTCTACTCGTCAAGATTGTCTAAACCTGTATTTACGAGTCAAAGCCTTACAAAGGCATCAGATGTACTCATGTGAGAAAGAAAAAATCTTCCCGTCAACGTGACTGGGTATGATACAAGCGACTACCAAAAATTTCTTTGTCGGAAGTTGCCTGAATCTCAAAACACGACTAAAAATAATGAGAGCAGTGAACAAAATGATAGTAGTAGTAGTAGTAGTAGCAGTAGTAGTTCAGTAGTGACCAAACTTCAGGAAGTCTTGCAGCGAAAGAAGTGTGAATCTCTCAGTAAAAATGCTGAAAATCATGACGTGTTTGAATCTTTTGCTACTAAGAAAACAAAGAAGGCGGTTTAAGTTGGGGGAGACGAAAAGTAGGATTATATGGATGAAACGGTTGAGGATCGATATGCTGATGAGAAGGAGGAGGGTGAAAAAGAATTGGAAGAGGAGCAGGAACATGATGATGATAATGATAATGATGATGTTAATTATATTATAAAGGAGCAGGAGAATTCTAATGGACCTAGTGAACTGATGCTTATGGCGTATCATGAACCAAGCCGAGAATGCTGCTGTATAATGCTTTATACGTATCTTGAAGAACTTGTAAATCCTTTGCGATTTTACATTAACTCTGATCATTCGATACAAAGTCCCTAGTGTAACGTAATTTTCCGTATAATGCGTCAAAGAAACATAATATTTTAGCGAGAATGACAAGCATGCGATCCCATTTGGAAATTTTTTAAAGAAAGAAAATGCTGTATACATTACAACAGAAGTAAGGTTTTCTTTTGAAATTCACATTTTATGAAGATATTTTTAATCAATAAACGTTGAGAATAACCATTGTGAAGTATTGTTTCAACTAAGTTTATATTGTGTAGTTACGTTAAGAGATTAATTTGCTAAATTAAGTTAAGATTCTACATTGTAAAATAAGGCTAAGTGTTTTTCTTGAATAAGTAAAAGACAAAACCTCGAATGAAATGTGAATTTATTTACACTCATCAACTTATTTTAGACATTAGGTAATATTTCATGAATAGGTGATTGACGAGTATGGCTTAATAGTACTATTCTTTATAGTTAAATGCAAGCTTTACACTCATCGGCAATCGCTTATTTTGTGCACTTGTGTCTCAAATAGCTATTACATCGTTCAATAGGTTACGAAATAAATAATTATGAAACATTTAATAAATAATTACATTTAAAAATCAAAATTTGTACGAATTAAAAATATTTAACTACACCGAGGACGTTGACGAAAAAGCTATAGAGGGAACAGAAGGAAAAGAATTCCCCGTCCCAACTTTATTGAAATTAAAAAGTTCGGAAAAATTTTGCTAGGTCATTAGTTAATTTTTTTAATTCTGTATAATTCAATAAATTGTGAATAACTGAATGATATAAAACCAATGTTTATTTTGATTTTTCATTTACTTTTTGATTAATTTTGAGAATTTTTCTATAAATGTCGCTTCTAAAATTATTTACAAAGTTTTTAAATTATTATTTTACTTACTTTCTCATTTTTTTAGTTTATTCTCTGCAGAAGATCAAAAAAGTTTGTTTCGGCAAAATATAATGTAAAGATTTTATTTCTTGCAGAAATTGCGGGTCCGACGAAGGCTCAAACTGTTATTTATCCTGGTCCTTACGGCAATAAACAGAATAAAGAAGATGATAGTATTATCGTTCACGGAGCAACTGATGTGACAAACTTGAGAAGCAAACCATTAGACAATACAGTTTATGGACATATTGGTCAACCAACTGCTTCGGCTCCTCCACCGACTGTTACAACGAACAAAAAGCGTCTTTCCATTGTTAAAACGTCAGCTTCAGTGAGCTTACAGTTAAGATCTAGTAACAGTGTCGTAAATATGTTATTCATCGTGCTTGCTCATTTGAAATTGTATTAAAGACAAATCAGGGCAAAAAATCCCGAATTAAACAAAATTTATTTGAATCGCAAAATGTGTACACTTTCTCCAGAGGGGTACTTGTTCTAAGAGAAGACTGTTTCTGAAACAAACAATTCCAATTTTCGATACTACCATTAGGCCATCCTGGCAAAATCCGTTCTGGATAATGGATACGACGAAAATCTCAATTACATAAGGTTTCTGAGAAAATGAAGCAGTACTACAAAATCACCGTCCAAGTAACTGTGCGCTTCTTTTCTCTTTTTATCGCAATAATTCTCATTACACTCCTGAGCTTGATTATAATTTTCTTTCGCAGTTTCTCTGAGCTTGTCTAAGTCTCAAAAATTTCCCTAAATAATAAGCGACTGGAAGTATATTTCGTCAATTGGTTTATCGCATTATTAGGAGAAAACTCTATCCTCTTTAAAGTCTTATACCACTGTACCCTTGACTTATCATCTGTCAGCTTGGCCAGCTTTGGAACCATTACGGCTTAAGACGACGTCAGGGTACCGTGTCATACCTGAAGGCTCACCAGACCCTTCCTATTGTGAGGCGCTCTAACTCGAGCTCGCTGCCCAGCGGGCGGATGGCATGCTCAACCGGAGGCTACTGTGTTACATTAACTAATGAACTCTGTTCCGCACTACCACGGAGGTCGAGTTGAAGGCGCGCTTTTTTACGTGGGGCTGCTCTGACGTTTAAAATTATACTAATTGCAAAATGAATCAATTTTAAGGTTTAAGAATACTTTGGAATATATAATACAATTTTCTTCTTGAAAATAAGTATAAAAATGGTTACAACTTTGTTGAAGTCAAAAACAGAAGAAACGCATGTTTCCATGAAAAATAAGAAGGCTGAAATGTTCTTCAATTTTGAACAGTTGAAAATGGCAGTTATATTTTAAATTGTGCTTAAGTTTATACAGTTGATAATTGAATTTTTAATTTATTCCAATATTCGACAGCTGTGAATTAAAACCTGAATTTTTCATTTATTTCCATTTTCAACCACTGAAAATTTAATTTTCAACCGTTGAAAATAAAATTCTAAATTATATTTAATTTTATATTTCCTCAAACTTTTCAAAACTTTGAAAAAACTTCAAAATTGTATTTCGAAATCTTCAGAATTTCCGAAATTTTCAATAACTGCTGAATACATTTGTAAATTATTTACATTTTTTATAAAACTTTGAAACAATTCTGCAAAGTTACAAAAATTTCCTAAAAATCTTCCATATTCTCTTTTGATCCTGATCTTGAAATAAATGTGCATTTTTTAAGGCATTTTTCAGTATAATAGGTGCTAATATATCTATGCAATAGCATACGTTATAAAATTATCCAAAAATTGTATACAGAATTATATAAAAAGTTGTAGTGTCGGCTGGTGTAAATGGGGGACTTGATTTAAACATACCAATGCAACATAATACAGTAGCCTACGGTTGAGCACCACAACGCCTGGACCACGCCGAATTTCTTACTCAAGTTCGAGCAGCTTACAATAGGAAGGGTCAGTTGAGCCGACAGGTATGGCACAGTATGGCTGTTGGCTTAAGGGGAAACTGCCGCTATTAAAGTGTGGTTAATGTGAGTCTCAGACGGGAAACCTATTCCCTCGTGGGTCAAAGAAGTTTGTGCTGAATACAATTTTATGAATTTTGTGAACGCATTGACGCAAATAAATACGTGTCTCTTTGTTACTTTCGTTTTTACACCTTCACCTGGACCAAAATGGTCAATTTGCACAGTTACGATGGGAGCGAAAATACTTAAGAAAAATATGTTGATAGCCTTCGACTCTTCCAGTAGTAGTACTCGTAGGAAAAAAGGTAATTTATTATGTGATTATCTACTTTATCATTCAGAATCGGAAGCCTATACGTTCTACTGATAAGCTCTTTAGTTTTCGCTGGACCCAAATGACCCATCTGATCGTGGTATTAAAGCCGAAATTGTCTTTCCATGCTTGATAGTACATGAAGAAGTCTTTTTTAGTTTTGAAGCAATGAATTTTATTTATAACTTTAGATTTAAATAATTCAATTTATTTTTCTCATTTAAAGAAAGAGCTTCTCTGCGATTTACCAAGAGACGGGGCTGAGCTAACAAATCTATTCATTTCCGGTTCACTAGTATAAATTGAAATTATATTTTTTTCATAAATTGTGATTTTGATTTTGTGATTGGAAAGTATTCTTGATTTATATCATACTGCGTTTTGACTTGATCCAGCAGGATCTGCCGCCCGCGCATTTTGGTAAAAAGAAAAAATTAAGTATTAAAAATAATTGAATTAAATTAGTGCCGAAGTATGAGTGGCTAATTTTTAATAAATTTGCCGGTCGTATTACGTAAGTAATATCTCGACAATCGATTCAATTCATTGAAAATCCCTTGACGCTAGAAGTGGGGATACCATCTTAGGAAATTTTTCATTAATTTGTAATCCTGCCTAAGTCTCCAGGTTAATTTTGATCTGTATTAACGTCTCTACCTGAACTTGCAGTATTTGTCGCTTGGGCGTTCCAGATATTCTCTTGTTATTTTTTTTTTCCCCATTCAGTCCTATCTCTTGGTTTGTAGATTGGGAAGACTCCCACGCTTCGAAAAGAGTGTAAGTTCCTGAGATCAGCTTCATACCGAGAGAACCTATCGATTTTTTCTCGTTGGCTTTTCCGGTTTGTAGTTTCTTTATTTATTTCGATGTTGATATCTCCAAAATTTACCAGGATTTCACATCAATAAGTGTAGCCGAGGTCTCTTGGTAATTTCCAGTGTGGTGGATAGTCTTTTAGATCCATAGCGTAGGAGGAAGAGTTATAACGGGATTTTTCCTAACTCCTTCCAGGAAAAATTATTATATGTCAAAAGATGCGCGTGAGTTTACCCTATAGAAGTAAAGTTAGAAAATAAGATTATGACGCCTAAGTCTTCCTAGAAACGACCAGGAAACAAAATTTAATAAAAAATATAAAAAAAAACTTTAGTCCGGACTGAATATATTTTCAAATATTATGAGGCTTCAAAAGTATTGTACATTTACAACAGGTGTTCGAAAGCACCGCCTAATAATACTGAATTTGAGGAAAAGAGAACGGCTTGGCTCCAATATCAGCAGACTGGCGTGAGTAAACTGCAAATCTTAGTCATGCACAGAAATGGAGGGATTTAAGTAATAAAATCAATAAAACAAAAACGTGTGTATTTTTGCGACCAATTAACGTCTATTGTGACATAACTTTCCAAGTAAGCTGCAGATTTACTTACCTGGATCATTATTCCAAGTCGACCCAACGGGTATTATTTCGCGGACCTGGTAATATTCAAAGAAAGATCAGATCAATGTCTGGTGCTCGGGGCCAGGCACCTGTGGAGACGCCACTAGGTTATAACTTAATAAAAGTATCGACACTTCAGCTTTTATATAGAAAATCTAACATTATTTATCTGAGGAAACCAGAGAGAGTTGAAACAAAAAAGTTGCATTTTATTACGGACTAGCTCGAATAGTAGAGGGATTACATGTGGGACGAATTCTGAGAGACGTTCATTGTATCACTGAATTAAATTATGAAGCATTATTAAATTAATTTACTAGTAAAGGAGATGCATGATTCGACTTATGAATCTACGGCAGTTAAAGCGATTCTTTGAGTAATCCTCTCGCTAAGATGGCCACACTCAATCTGTTGTTCCCGCTCACCTTCGCACCCGTCTTCACTCTCGAATTTTGACCGGACTGAGATAGTAAGAGATGTAGTTCGCTGAGCAAGTGGTTTGAGTAATGACAGGTCGTTGTTAGTAGTGGCAATTTGTTTACAAGTGGAGTTGTCGAGAGTAAGATATCAGCTTTCAGAAGAACTAGATATCTTGTCCTGTTCTACGGATGGACAGAAAAATCCCTCAGGATATAGTTGGAAACCCTTGGAGCTGTCAAAATACAGCGACGAGCATCCTCGTGTAGGTAATCGAGAGATCAAAATTTCAGGAGTGCGAATGTCTGTCCTCTTTCTCCCTCGCCTCTCGTGTGTGATACAATTCCAAAACATATTAACATCGAAAAATAATTCATGCCAATTGTACATGATTTCAAAGTTAACAAAATACAAAATGTTGATAGTGAGAATAAAGTTTGGCCACGTAAGAGATTGATCAAAGTGAGAGTTCTGCTTTACTTGTTGAAACAAAATTGTCACATCACAAAGCCTCCTCCCAGACAGATAAAACGGGGAATCAACTGTACCGGGTGCCTGTAATCCAATGTCGACCAATCCCTCGCTCTCCAAGAGTTAATATTTCAATTTATTATGCCAAAGTGACTTTAAACTCCGTGTAATGGCGTCACAAGATTAAATCAACCACCAGTGTCATATAAATTGAAAGGGGTTTCTCATTGGTAATGTTCCCTTTCCGTGCAATGTGCTTACTGGAGTTCGCATTGACAAAAACTGACGTTAAAACTAGGACAAAATGGACGGTTCTTGCTTTATTGGGCCTCCCCCAAAGTCCTCTACTTCTTCTAATGATAGGGAAACTTCTTTGACTTCTTCACTCTGTCCATCCTTAGCTTGGGTTTCATCCCAGTCAAACCTTGGTCTTCTACGGCGGATAGGTATATTCCCTTTTGGGAGGTCTACCTCGTCTCTTGATTCCAGTTCCCGGCTTGGGTTGCTCGACAGTAATGGACAAACGTTTCCTGGACTACGGAGAATGCTGTTGATAGCTGGTATGGTTGGGACAGGGGGATCACCTGATTTGTTACGCTTTGTGGCCGTTCTTCTAGGTATTTCTCTCCTTCAGGGTTGTTCAGTACCCCTTGGGAGCGCAACGTCTCCCAGAGGAAGGGGATCGGTACAGTTTGACCCACGAAGTGACGAGGCTCGATCTCTTAGTTTTTTGTGAACTCCAGGATGACCGGCTTGTCCTTGGCTGTTTGATGAAGAGTTCTTCATCCTGTACTCTTCAGGAATTCCGTCGTCGACACCTGGAACTTCGGGACCCTCATTTTCACGTTCACCGCGGATTGATCGACAGACCAATGATGTTTTACATCCTTAAAGTAAACTTCTCCACTTTTTTCCGATGACCCTTTTATAAAGTAAACGGCCGCTGATAAAACTTCTACCACCTTGAATGGACCGTAGTCTTTCACGCTAATTTTTTTATAATAAAATCAGGTGCGAAGTATAAAATGTGCCTTCGGCTCCAAACAATGTCGCCCACCTCGTAACGGATATCCCGCTTTGTGCGATTATACTATTTCTCTTTAAGGTCTGATGCTACGTCTAACGTCTAACCTTTTAATCCTATCGGACCAATCATCAACAGACAACCATATTATCTTTGGACTACCTTCTTCCTTCCTCTTAATGTAGTTTGCGTGTCTAGGTTCCCTACGGAAATTTTATAGGGCTAGTGTTACGTGATTCGAACTATGAACCGTAGTATTGTGAGCGAAGCGGAAATCGAAAATATGCATATCCCCGTTGCGGTAGTCGCTCTCTACAAATAAAGATATTGGTCTTTTCGACTCTGAGGTGACCAGGAGTAGTCGCATGATGCGATTCCTCTTAAAATTTTCGCCTGCGCTCCAAGGGCAAAACCATTTTCCAGGCCTCAAGGTCTAAGTGATAGCACTGACCGCCTTGGTCTCTGTTTCGTACATACGAGACAGAGCGTCTGACACGTTATGTAGAGCACCCTTCTTGTGCCTAATGGTAACCTGATTTTACAGTTATTTCCTGGCCTACCTGCCTAGTTACCAGTTTGGTATTTCAAGTTACATATTCAACGAAGAATACTATGGTCAGTAATTACATCGAAAGGATAACCGTCAAGGTACGGACGGAACTTCCGGGCTGCCCAAGTCACTGACAGACACCCTTACTCAGTAAGCGTAAAATTTCTTTCAGACTTGGCCATTGTTCGACTGGCATAAGCGATCACTCGCTCCGCGCTATTTTAGGAGCGGGGGTCAAAGCTAAGTTTAGCCATTCGAAATACTTCTGTTGTTCTTCGCCCTGAATGAATCTACGAATTTTCTTCAGTAGACGAAATAGTGGTTCAAAGCATAACTCGCTCTTTTGCCGATTTATTGTCAGACCAGCATTGAAAATCCCGTCCAAGACTCTCTCCAAACAAATCATGTGTTCCACGAAAGTCTCAGTAACTACGATGATATCATCGAGGTACGCAATAACATTCCAGTATATTGATATAAACTCTGCCCAGGAATAGCGAAAGTGGTGCCCTCCTTGCTCTCTACCAAGAACGGCATCTAGTGAAAAGCCTGATGGAGATTAATCTTTGATATATATTGGGCTGAACAAAGCTTTTCAAGGATATCGCTCATATTTTTGATCGGATAAGCATTCTTTTTAGCAAGTGTCGTTCGACGTTCTAAAATCAATGCACAATCTAAATTCTTTATCAGGCTTTTTGGTCATCACTACTGAGTTCCACCACTCATTATTCGCGGGTTCAATCAAACCTTCTCTTTCTCATATTCCAAAAGTATTTCTAAGGATTTCTAAAACTTCATGCGAATACCTCCGATAATTATGTTTAATTGGAGAATGGCCTAAACATATATGGCATGTGAAGCCAAAAAAGTCGCCGGTCATTTTTCTGGTATAGGAGGAATCTTTCTGTCCAGTCCTGACAAATTTCCTAGTTTTTCACCTTCTAAACCTAAACTAATCCTATTTCCTTCACACGAGTGCCAAAATCCATCCTCGGTTCTCCAAATTCTACTCTTATACATGACTTTAAAATCAAATATTTCTACAAAATCATGCCCTAGGACACAATTAAATGTCAAGGCAAAACGCAGTTGCATATGATGCTTGTAGCCTAAGAACTTAACTAACAAACCTACCATCCCTGAGGTTCCTTCTACCGCTTCATTTAAGTAAACTACCATTCAATGCGAATTACTCGGTATCTTATCCATTATATCTGTAAATTTTCCTACCGCTTGCTGACGTTCTGTAACTACAAAACGAACCGGGATCACAAAGGCTTCTCAAAGTATGGATGCCTATGCTTACTTCTATATGCAATCGTCACCACAATTTCAGCACCCAGGTCTTCTAGCAAATTTCCGTTTTTAGTCGCTTGCTTCCTGATGGTCCAGGATGTTTCTTACAATGCGACAGGCGTTTAATCAACCTCACTCTGAGCTGCTGACAGTACCCTACTGACTCCTAAATGTTCAAGATTTTCAGTGCATATTGCGTGCACATCGCCTATAGCCGAAATCACAATAGGATGAATAGATGCATGTTTCACATTCCTCCATATTGTCTTTACTCCAGGCTTCAGCTCACTCTACATGTTGACCTTGGTTGTATAGTTTGCCTGCAAATTTTAGTTAAGTAGACAAGCAATGTTGATGATGTAGACGCTTCCACCTTTTTTTCTCGCATCACGATGTCCGGTCAATTAGCTCGGATGTAATGATCCGTCTGGACAATAACATCCCAATATAAGATGTAATTTTCGTTTTCTAAAACGGCAATTGGAATGTATCTATAGAAACGCATCCATTCTGTTAAGACTTCTAGGTTTAGGGCAAGTTGTTGATGTATAATGCCCGCCACATTATTGTGCATGTGCGTATATTCTCTTTGAGCCATTACGCGACAACCATCAATAATGTGCTCCATGTATTCATTGGTATCTCCGCATAACCGGCACTGGTTAACCACGTCTTGATGTAGCACGTGTTTGCGATAATTTCTAGTGCTGACAACCCTATCCTGTGTCGCAATAACGAATCTGTACGTTTCTGGATACAGGACGTCCTTTCTCAGCCAAATATTGGATGCCGCACTGTTCACTTCATGTTGATCTAAGGTTTTGGGGTGCTCGCCGTGGATAGCTTTCTGTCTCCATTGACTTTTTAATTCTTCTATGGTTTCTGTCCTGATATTCAAGGCTTCCTCTGAGGACAATTTCAAGGGCGTGTAGTCAAGATCAGTTTTACAGATGGTTTTGTGAAGCGTAACATCTTGCTTGCTGTTAAAATAGTCTTGCAACTGTATAAATTGTGACTTACACAGTTTTCTGACGTCTATAATGATCCTACCTCCTCCATATCGTGGTAGAACTACCCTTTCAATTGCCGAATTACTGTGGTGCATTCGGTAGTTTGACATTTCTACGCATAGGTGTTGATTGCCCTGATCTTGTTTGCCGAGTTAAAAAAACTCTTCAGAACCAATCGTATGCTGAATACCCTTAGATTCGAGAATACCCAGGTATTTATATGACCCCCCCCCCTGAACTAGAGTATAGCTTCAGGTCATCCATGTATAGAAGATGGGTCTCTTGATGACTGCCCTCGTTATCATGTATTTGGAACCCATATGACATGCTATTTAGTGTTTTTCTCAGTGGGTTCAATGCTCAACAGAACCATAATGCACTGAAGGAGTCTCATTGGAATATACCCGTCGTAATGCGTATTGATCTCGTTATCCTTGATTGTCCATGATCAAAATATTTGATTCTTGAAGCTGTGAGCTCCGGAAGCTACGATCATGATTCCTTACACCAACCAATGTCGACGCAACTGGACCGTGTACGACATCCACTTCTGCTGCCTCTGTCCAGAAGGTAAGCAAGAGCGGTATATTTTCGCGAAATAACATCGTGCAAGACAGTTCCTTAGAGTCAGGTCTCTAGCCGCCAATGACCTGACGCCGCAGACGGGACAGCTGGAGATGAGGGTTTAACCTCTGTATGCTTTTTTAGAGCTACCAATCTTTGTAGAATTTTATGAGAAACAATGTTTACGGACCAGATGAAGAGATTCCAGAAGTACAGCCTTTTGCACTCGGTTCGCGATGGAATGAGCCTGACGCTGGCGAGCCGGAATCTTGTTGATTCAGCTAAGAAATGAAGCGTTTATACCTCCAAGACAGCCGATTATGAGCTTCTGTAGAGCATGCTCAGCTCGAAAAGAAGTGCTAGATAGTTCGCCCGTTTTTCTTCCTCCTTTGCCGTGATATTGCCATCGGCTGGTGCCGAGGATTCAACCACGTTAATGATCTTGGTTTTCAGATCCTGGAGGACAATATCAGTCTTCGTAGCACTGATACGTGGAGTGGTGAAGAATGAGAAATTTCAGTAGATCTTACACTAATCATTCTCGAAAACGGACTCGAGTTCCTCCTGCATGTATGGCAAGACTGGCAAATAGAAGTGCATAAGATGGTAATATAACACTTTTAGAGTCGCATTGGGTCTCTCTGTGTACCCGTAACGTGCATACTTTGAGCATGTACTGAGAACATGTCTAAGTGTTTCTGGCTCTTGCTTGCTCGCTCGGCAGTTAATATCGCCTACAGGTACATTCATTATGCGCTCGCGGTGAACTAAGGTGTCTATAACGCCATCTTGACAAGCAAAAAGAAATCCATCAGTCTCCGATCTTAATTTAGCAGACTTGAGAAAAATGTTGGACAGACCCATCCAGAGCATTTCTCTACGTATGATGCCGTAGAATTTACCATGAAGGATCTTGCCAGCAGGTTCCCTTAGTAGAAGCGTATGTTCTGCTCCCTGTACACGAGTTTTGAGCACGGAAGGTGTTAGTGATGCTAGGTCATGTGTAGTGTCGCTAGAATCAAATGGGAGGCCAAGCTCCTCTGCGGCCTTATCTGCGGCACCGTATAGAAACGCCGCAACATTGACGACTTCATGTTGATGTACGAGTCGCATAAGAGAATCTGCACTATTTAGAACTGAGCAGGCTGTAACCAGAACCGTTCTTCGATGAAGACACTCCAAGCTTAGCAAGCCTCTACCTCCTTTATCTCGAGGGATATATATTCGAGGTCGTAAAAAGTTATTATCCTTCGGGATAAATGATCTACAGTTGATGAATGTCAAGTGTAGTACTTCTTTGTAATTATTTACACAATTTTCGTTAGTTTAAACAACTTTTTCCCTGTAAACCTTAAAAATATATTCTTTTCTGAAATTCTTGACAAAATTAACTAACTCGAAACACTTATTACCCCGAGCCAGTTGGAATACCAACCCACTCTGTCCGATGTCTTTTCCTTCTAGAAGATTAAAACTTCTACCTCGCGATATAAGGATATTTGGTCATTATTTCAACAATTGTTATTCCTTGAAGCAATTTATTTCCCCAGTAAAGCATGAAAACTTATTCTTTTCTTAAATTACTCACACAATTAATGAATGTTAAAAGAAATTTTTTTTGTTTCAGATATTGAGTAATTATTTGAACAATTAATAATTATTCACTTGCGCCTTTTTATAGGGAAGGTGGAGAAAAATCTAGTTTTTTCCAATCTCTTGCACTAGGTCCCTTATTATTCAGTATTTACTTATCCTAAAATGTGTATTATATATTCTTTAAGCAATAATAATTTGTTTAAACAACTCTCTTAAAATCGCTTCCGTAGATTAGTGGAATCTGTGAATTGAAAATAATTTGCATGTAGTAGTTCTTTCCTAAAGTATGTAGGTGAAACCGAACACAGAAGTAATTTTAAGCAAAAAAAAGGACTATGCTTCTCTCAGAGCAATTGAATTTGATTCTCGAAACAATATAGGGTATTTTTTTAAGATATGGAAATACTGAATAATAAGCGACATAATGTAAGCGATTTGAAGAAAATAAACTCTTATCCATCTTCCCTATGGAGAGGTGCATACGAGTGATTATTATTTGTTCAAGGAATTGCAAAAAATCCTCAGCAAAAGTATTACTCTTAATATTCCTTGATTATGTCACTATTAGCAGAAAAGAATAACTTTTTGCGCTTGACTGGGGAAAAAAGTTGTTTCAAGGAATGAAAATTGTATAAATAATTACTCAATATCCCTATATTGCGCCCATTGATATCTCCTTCCATTGGTGGTATTTGTTGGCAGCAGTAAGAAGAATAATCTGGGGGATTATGAGGAGTCTATCTCCTAAGATGGAGTGAGAAAGAGAGATTGTGTGTGCGAGGGAAAGGAATCTGGTAAATGGCCAGAGGGAAAAAGGGGGTGGGGTTAGAAGTTTTTATCTTCTGGAAGGAAAAGGGATCTGACCGAGCGGGTTGGTATTCCAACCGGCTCGAGTAATTAGTTTTCCGAGTTAGTTTCCTTTTGCAGAGATTGGGGACTTCGATAAAAATCGTTGGTATTCCAACTGTCTCCACGCAAGGGGCTTGGTGGTATTTCAGCTGGCCCGGAAATGGAGGAAGAGGGAAGAATGTATAAGGAGAAGTAAAATTTTAAAGGCTAAGAGTAGTTTGTTAGATTATCTTTATTTAATGTTGTGTGAGTATCGTTCGCTATTGTTTCGCAGAGGGCTAGTGTTAATATTTTTATGTATTCTCATAAGAATTCATTTTAATTCCAATTTTGAATTGGGCGCCAAATGCGGCTAACAATTGCGAGGGCCGGACGGAAGCGCAGTAGCAAAAGGCGTCCGCATTGGCATCACTAGTTGCGTTGGAATCGCCTAGAGAGGGCAGAAAACCGGTGTAGGTAGATGCGTGCGTCGAGCTCCGTTGACGCTGTACTCGCAGCCCTCGCATATACTCGCTTCTACTGCCTTGCTGAGGTGACATACAATACCGCACAGTACCTGCCTTTGCCGCGAAGCGCACGTTACTCTCTCTTTCTCTCTCTCTCTTACTCTAGGGTCTAACATCTAGTACCTTAATTTTAAGATGGTTGCCTATTGAATGAATAAAAGTCGTCGACGAGAGGGTTTCCGATCTATGATTAAAATAGTCTCACTCTACGCGAGCCGCGTATAACAAAGTACTTCTTCCTATTTTTTCAATTCGGTACTGATATATATCTTCAAAGTAGGTATTTATTTATTTTGAACTCAATTAAAAATTTTATTTTAGAGAAAGATTTTATTTCTCCTACAACGTTTTAAAAATAATGTTTGCGTCGTTTAGGAAGTCGACCCTTCAAATACTGAGATTAAGGAAACAGTTGTTATCTTTTCAGTCTATTTTCCATGTAATAAATTTCAATGCACGTAATTAATTCAGAAACTTATAGATAAATCGATTGAATATTGTAAATTCCGGGTCGAGTGAACTGCTAAAAATGATACATTTTTCATGTTTTCTGAATCTCTTGCGTTTATTTACCAAAAAATAAACAGTTTATATGCACAGAAGTTATTTATTACCTAAATATTTCCATTTTTATTGAGAATATTAACCGATTTTCATGAATCTTTTTTTTCTCTATCTTCTAATAATATAAATTTGAAAATTCAGCTAATTAAAATTGAATAAATTGATCGAATTAAATAAAATTACCGGAAGGTTGACTTGGAGACTAGTCAACTGAGAGGCAGAGTTTACTACCAGACACAGTATTCAAAATACTGGAAGCGGAAGGCTGCATGATAGACCTGCTCACTGGGGTCTGTAAGAATCTCATAGTGTTGGTCGATTTAGGTAAATTGATTTTTACGAAAAGATCAGCAAAAAAACTGATTGTTTATTCAAGGTTGTGGGAAAATTCGTCCCGGACGTGTTTTTGCTCCAATAGTGGAAGCCTCTCTGGATTGTATTTCTTGGTAAGGAAACACAACTTGATTATCAGACACCAAACCTGTATGAAAAGAAATTGTTCTGTTCAACTGCACAGTACTATCGTTATTACGGTCTATAACTGGTGTATCAACTGTGGGCCATGGCACTCCGCAAAATTTCTCTAACTGGGGACAGCTAAGCATAAGTGATAAATCGGTTTCGTACCACAAGACATCTTGCTTCTTCGATTTCAGGTTATACCTCACAAGACGCCACGGACATTTATTCTAATTCCCATCAGTACTTAAACTAAACTGTCTTAGAGTGACCTATAATACTGTCCTATAATACTGTCTTAGAGTGACTTATAATACTAATTAACTGAAAAATTTCCCTGAAATTCTTCGAATTTTGTAAATTGAAAAAGAAAACGATTATTAAATTGGAAGTATTACTAATTAGTTTAGAAACTGCTGAGCAAGTTCCATAGGAACATATTTTTCCCAAAAATTAATTAAATTTCCTATAATTGCATAATTTTAATTAAATGAATGATAACCTGGACATTTTTCCCGGAAATTCACATAGAACCGCCGATATAATTTAAAAGAAAAAAATGGAAAACATGATTCGACTTATTAATCTACGGCAAAGTTAAACCTGAATCTAAGAACACAAAAAATTATTATTGATAATATGTGAAAAGTTTATTCGTATTTAATCATCAAGATAATGCTTTCTTCACTTTTAATTAGTACTTATGATTTCTTATTGGATATTTAGTATGCTACAAAATATTTTTCCGAGATAAATATAAGCAAAAAACGTATTTTAACAATTACAATAAATTAAATTTGTATTTTCCCCATCCATTTGAATAATTGTCGGCCTAAAAATACAGCCAGCGTCGCCACTTGGCCGTCTTTAAATCTCATGACACATTCATTTTTTTATTTAATACATACCGAGAATATATTTACATCTAAAAATGATTCCACCTTTGAAATAGAAACACTATGACATGTTTACAAATTGTACAGAAAGAAAATAAAGATTGATAAGTAATCATAAGAATAGATTCTCAAAATGGCATCAGTTAAAAAACAACTGAATAAACACATAAAATAACTAAACATAAATAATAAAAATAAAAAAAAAATCAATTACATAAACATAATATGACTGAACCTAATTGTACAAAATTTCAAAGTGAACAACATACAAAACGTTGATATTGAGAATAGCGTGCCCATCAGTTTCCTTTTCCCTGTATTTTCCCTATCTTTTACTTGTTTTTTCTATCTCTTTTAATTGGTTTCTCAATTAGACAAATCAAAGCTATTTCAGGTGGCTAACAATTTTAAGAATCTCATACACACACCAGCAACGGGCGCCTCGCAGGAAACAACAGTGCGAGAGTGTATAACCACTTTAGTCTGCAAGAATGAAGAACATAATTCGTTCTCTTTGAACCAAGGGCTCGGAGCTCACTTAAGGTCTAAAAATCATTGGTTCAGGCTAAAGATGGAGCTAAGAAACAACCCTAAGCGCAACAGTTGTCGATTTTCCCTGTGTTTTCCCTGTGAATTCACAATAAAAAAATCCCTTTGTTTTCCCTGTTTTTCCAGAAAGTGGGCACGCTGATTTTACCTGGTAAAACAAAATTGTCATGTGACACTCAATATTTAAAAAATTAGGTCTAAGAATAAAAATTTCCCCTAACAGGGCCGCACCGAGAGGCTAAATTGAAAAAATAAAAATTCCCATTTGAGAAATAAACTACAATTTTTCAAGTAAGCTGCACAAAGGAATATAACGATTCCCAATTTAACATACCTATAACGCAAAAGAAAGTAATAAAGATACCGCAAAATTGTGAAAAATAAAAGAGGGCCCATTCATGACTGAATAAGTTTTCAATTTAACCCGTTTGCGCCGAACCGACGACAATTAGACCGGGCTACGGAGTTGTTTAAGAAAAATAGTAACACAAGAACGTGTTAGTTCGCCGTGGAGCAAATTATAACGGAGAATAATTACACATCACATTAGAGTTAAATTTGGTCGTCTCACCTTAAAACAGACAAGAAACGCTTTCTCACAGCTTTGGAAAACGATGTTTTCGTGCTGAAAGGTCGTGTTTGTTGTCGCTCCTGCTTGTGCCGGGAATTTCGAGTGTTTGGCTTGCATCGAAAATCTTGCTATCTTATTGTTGTAAGAGTAGAACTTGGCCGGTCGGTTGCGCACAAAACTTATTATTTTTAACCAATTTTATGTGTAATACATCTCCGTATTCCGTTCTTTTGTGCTTCTACATTCTTAGTGGACATAACTTCTCCACACTCGTAGTGTGTCATGGCAACCTTCGAACAGATGCAGAGCTTGATGACAAGCCTGTAAGACAGGCTCAAGGACGAAATACATGATGTAGAGAAGAATATCCTAGAGAATACCAGCGTAAGCTTACAGAGATGTGAAGCTAGAATAGATGCTGTAGAAAAAGAGAACGCTGAGCTCAGATTGGAGATCGCTGAACAGGCACAACGGTTAGATAGGCTTACCAGAAGAAACAATTTAATGCTTTTTGGCATGCAGGATAGCCCAACCGAAGCACCATTTATACAAGAAGAAGAAGTTCGTAATCTACTTGGATCCAAAGTGGACATAGTACTCAGTCGGAAATCTCTTAATGGAGTTCGGCGCCTCGGACAATTCAACTTTAGCAAATTGAGGCCTGCCTTACTTTCACTTGTCTCAGGATGAATAAAGAATTTTATATTACAAAATCGATCAACACTCAGAGGCACGAATATTTTCATCGAGCATGATTTAGACCGAGACTCTGTTAAAATCCGTAAAGCCTGGATCGAGGAGGCAGCTAAATTAAAGAACGCCGGACTAAAACCACGTATAAGTGGCAATTGCCTTAAAATTAACAACAATACCTACAGTATAGAAGATTTAGCTATCATGATCTTAGAGAAAATAGTGGGAAATAATAATCCAAACCACGAAATTCCTAATACTGAGAGCTCTGGCAATTCTGCAGACAATGACATGGCAACTGTCTTAGACACTGGGAACCAATATTCTACGACTTCACAAGGGACTGTAAACAATGAAGCTGGCACATCTGTTAATGTAAACACAGCTGCTAAGCAGGACACACAGCTGGACGGTACAATTTCGGACAGGTTACATGCTAGTACCTTCAAATATGGCCAACCTGTATCTTCAAGGAAAAGAAGAGGAGATTCACAGGACGCGGGCTCCCTCAACAAATATGTTAATAGAGGAATTTCTGTGAGACCTAGACAGCATTCAGATTGACTCCAGGGACCTTCTGCGGGAATAGTAGGAGCTTCAAGCTCTGTTTTTATGGGTGACTCATCAATGCAGGGAATCTACATACGCACGCGAAATTTAAGTGTCTGTTATTGGAATATCAGTGGTTATAATAACTTGTGCAACCTAGATGAAAAGCAGAAGGCCTACTTAACAAGTCCTTATGTAATTTTGTTTAGGTGAGTCATGGCTTACAAACACATCTGTAAAGTTGCCGAAATTTCTAGACAGTTATACCCCTTACTACGCTGTAGCTACTAGAGAAAAATGGTAAAGGTCGGGGCAGTGGGAGTTTAATTATTTTAGTTTACAATTCTGCAGATTATTCATATTGTAAAGTAGAGGCCAGTAATCTATGGTTATTTATGAAACTGATATTTAAAAATTCGTTCATTCTGTTAATCGGCAATGTATATTTTCCTCCATCATAAGAGTCTGAATTTTGTATAGAGGCACTGTAAAATGTTTTATTTTCTTTAGACAATACAAGCACGCATTTGTTACTAGTTGGTGATTTTAATGCTCGAGTAGGTGCCCTAAATAGCCTGTCCGATGAAATTTTTGACAATTCTAATTTATTCTCAATTAGATCGGCTTTGGATCTTAAAAAATGTAAATACTGATATTTTATATGATAATTTCATTACCACAATAAGGTGGGCCGCTAACGATTAAAATATGGTAGTGAAACAGAGGGGTGCCTCCATTGCCCGTAAACCTAATGAACCAAAAAAATGTTTGGTTCAGCTCGCATTGCGCTCGTCTCAAACACTAGCTTCCCAGGCATACAAAAATTATTCTCGTAGTCGTTCCGAGTCCTATTTGGCTCTGGTCCAAACTGCACGATTTTGGTGTGAGTGGAAAAATCATTAGGATTTTGATTTCGTTGAAGGGCAACGCAAGTCTAAGAGTCAAATGTGCTGAGTCTCTCTCGAAGAAAGTTGAAGTAACGCAGGGAGTCTTACAGAGCAACAGCCTCAGTCCACTCCTCTTTATCCTGTTCGTAGCTGATATTGTGGATTTTTTATAATGAAAAGAATGAAGGGTGTAAAGCTGAGTGAAGTAAGGTCACTGATTATGCTTCTTTTCGCGGACGATATAATTATTTTTGCTACATCTTGGCATGACACTCGTGATAAATTAAAAGTCTTTGAGCATTATTATGATGTAAGTGGCCTACACTCAACCCAAAAAAAAAAACAAAGATCATTCCGTTTCGTAAAACCGGTCAATTGAAAAAACTACGCCCACTTATGTGGAAAAACTTATATATACTCAATTTTGTTAACACCTACACGCACCTCGGAACCCCGTTCTCCTCAGCAGGAAAATTTAGGGTTGCTAAGAACCATTTTGTCAAAAAAGGGACGTCAGCAATTTATATAGTATCAAATATTTTGAACAAATCAAAGAATAATTCATGGAAAACCATCATCGTGCTTTTAAAGTCAATTATTGAGGCCACTCTGTTATATGGTGCTGAGCTATGGGCCCTGAGATATCTTGACGACCTTAATGTAGTCCAGAATAAATTTTTTAAATAATTATTCTATTGGCCCAGAAACACTCCAAGCTTTCAAGCTTTCAAGATTGTGAAGTTAAATTTCATTTTTATAAACAATAGGAGAAATAAATTTGTGAGAGTGTCTGAGCCCGAGAAAACCGTTTAAAATTTTCTCTCGGCTCCGTTTTGCAATGCAATGCGTCAAATTGTTTTCCCGTGTTCCCGTGATTGCGTTTTCGCGCAGTGAACGTCGTAAACGCAATGCAGGGACAAGTAAGAACGCATCCTTCACTCAAGATGCCTCTGAAGACCTTTTCTCGTTAGTCAAAAAATTACGCATTTGCGTTTTAACGCATGCATGGGAACACGGGAAAACAATTTGACGCAATGATGTAACGCATTTCAATGTAAAACCAAGCCAAGAGGAAATTATAACTCCTGCAATCCGGGAATGCAGACTTCGAATTTTTACTAAATTTTTTTATATCCTGCAGAATAAGAAAAATGATTTTACATTTTTTAGATTCTTTTCCAAGATTTTAGAAAATCTTTTCAAATGTTTCATTTTTTTCAATTGTATCTTTTCAAATGCATTACTCAAAATAAATATTCATTTCAGTTTACGTAGAAATGTGAGGAACATTTTTTCATTCTCCTGAAACATATCAAATATGTCTCAAAGAATTCTGATACTTCAAAACAATATCCAGGATTGCATAAGTGTTAGAATAAATTTATATTACACATTTTTTTATATCGAAAATATTTTCATTCGGGTTAATATTTGCGATTGGGTTTCAATTTTCTGAGGACCAGCTTCGTAAATGCATCTTGAAGACGTTGAGACGGCCCTGCTTCGTTCAATCACATCTGTTTCGGCCATTTGGCTTGCTTCTGGCATTACTATTGTCACAGATAGGGTACTTTTTTGCTGCCACTTGTCCCGCTATGCTGACACACGCCCACACTGATTAAAGTTAGAGGCGCTTGAGGATGGCGTCCGCCAAAGCCTGGATGATACGGTGATCCGAATTTAAGGCCACTGTATCTCCCGCTTGCCCACCGGATGTTGGCCTATTGTAATTTCCAGAAGGGGATAAAGTCTATTGGGGCGGATACAATAATGATCGAGGCGGTGGTGCAGGGGCAGAATGCTGAAGAGGACGGGCACCCTGTTCGTTACGGGAATAGGGGATCCCTTCTCTTTGCCTCAATTCAGAAGTGTACTTCGGGCATTGGTTGATCCAAACGCCAGGCTTTCTACAATAAAAACAGAATATTCCGTTCTGGAACAAGCAGTGATTGAAGTCGTAACCCCGGTGGTGACGGGGGAAGGTTGCAACACCAGTTGAGCTGATACTTGAAAGCCAATATTCGCAAAAGAGGGTGGCTTCTCGGACCAGAAAGGCATTTCATAATCCCGCAAGGGGAAAGAATATGATGATTTTTCCTCGGTAACTCGGCCTCTACGATCACGCTCCCCAGTGTCATGGTCAACTTCCAGCTTCCACCGAGAGATTACGATCTCCACCTTCGGCTTTGAGGCAGGAGAGGATTTGAAATGTGCCCTGTTTTCTTTCAAGTCACCTGCTTCGGCGGGGTCCTTCCTCCTCCTCCTCCGCATTTTTGGCTTCGGATGAAACGGAACTCTCGGTAGTGCTCTTTCGGTGCTTCCGGTGTCTCACTGGACCATGGCGACGGACAAGTTGTGCGATCGGTACGCCCAGGGTTCGACGCCGTGGTCTTCCCCTCTTTCGGCTTGGAGGCCGTTTATCTCACGAGCCACCTCCGGCTGTGGTTGGACTGCCAGTTCCGGGTGAACATCCTGTACCCGTTGGACTTTCGGTCCAGGTTGAAGTCCAGTTCTGGTTGAACATCCGTTTCCGGTTAAACTTACGGTTCCGGTTGACCCTTTAGAACTTGTTCTTCGAGGCATTCCCCGTTCCTTCTCAGGCTAATCTTCTGTTCTTCTAATTCCGATACCGTCAGCTGCCGGTATCGACAATCTAGTGGCACCTCTGGGAATTATGAGAATCGGTCCCGCTGGTCGTTTGGTTCCTGCTCGTTGCGGACCAAGGATGCTTGATTGACGGCGCGGTGTCTTCGAAAGTACAACCGACAGGAGTGATAGTATTTTAAATCTTCAACATGCGCTTTCTTAATCACCTACTTGGTAGGTGCGACTAGGTCTCTAATGGCTGGCCATCGCTTAATTCAATGCTCTCATTCCTCTACTGCTAATGGGACTATATCGGGGGCTCTCTTTTCCTGTCTTCTCAACGTTTTTGCTAGTCTAGGTTTTCTATCATAGTTTAAGAGCGCTAATGACACACCAGTAGAACTATTTACGGCGGTATTCTAGGCAAAGCGAAAATCGGGTAGGTGTTTATCCCAGGTACGATGATCACTCTCTACAAAAGATGATATAATGGTTTTTAGCAAACGACTTACTCTCTCGACCGGATTAGCTTGAGCATGATACGGTGCGGTAGTCGAGTGCCTAACCTTTTATTCCGATGCGGCGCTGGAAACCAATTTGTTCAAAAACTCAGTGTCATTAACGGTGAACAGTACTTCGGGAGTTCCCCATCTGAAGATAACAGATTCTTTGAATGATCGGGAACGGGCCCATTACATCAGCTGCTGCCACCGACTAAGGCTTTCTGATCACCCGTTTACCCATCAGACATACTAGGCCGGCCTGGTCTACTTTCATTTTCTGGCAAGTTTGACATGCTCGGACGTATTTTACAACGTCGATAAATATGCCCGGCCAATAATATAGCAACGAAAGACGCTGGAAAGTTTTATCCACACCTAAGTGTCTAGACGTCGTAGTATCGTGTGCTTCACTGATTGACTTGCAACGGCAGTACAATCGATTGCCTTGTAACTTCCAACCCGGAAATTGATACGTCCTTTCTCGGACCCATTTTATTCTTCGGCAATACCACAGATCGTTAGTCTTACCAGTGGCACATAAAACTTCAGAGTCCGGCTCAAACATGCGTGACAGCGCGTCTGGTACATGGTAAAAGGCACCTTTTCTGTGTTCAACCTCAAAGTCGTATTTCAGCAACTTAAAGGCCCATCTACATAATCTCCAATCAGGATCTCTCCAACTGATAAAGTAATAGAAGACTACTATGAATAGTAATCACTACGAAATGATAACCCTACACATAAAGTCTAAACTTTTCAATAGCTCATACCAACGCTAAGCATTCCTGTTCCGTCATGGTGTAGTTTTTCTCGGCGCCTTGCATGGATCGACTAGCAAAGGCTATAATGTGTTTCACGCAATTTTGGATTTTACTGAGAACAACCTCCAAACCCGTACTACTTGCGTCCGTTTGCAAACAAAACGGAAAACTGAAATTTGCACTGGATAACGTGGGAGCGGAGAATAACGCGGATTTCAATTCTTGGAAGGCCTTTTCCTGGTCTTCCTTCACTTGAACCTTTTATTGTTCTTTAATAATAAATAATAGAGTAGTTCTACCTTCGTAGGGAAATCCTTTATGAATCGCCTGTACCACGATACCATACCTAGAAATCGTCTAAGTTTGCGCAAAATAGTAGCAGCTGGATAGGATGTTATTGGCTCAATTTTCTCTGAGTCAGGTTGCATTCCTATCTTATCCACTTAATATTTGAGATAAAGTGCCTGTCTATAAACAAATTCGCTTTTGTCAGGATTGACCGTAAGTCCGACATTGATGATCATATCTAAGACTTTCTCTAGCCAATAAATGGTTTCTGCGAAGGTTTCATTGACGACAATAATGTCATCCATGTACGAAAATGCATTGGGCTCAAATTCTGGTATTATAAGTTGACCCAGCAATCGGTGAAACGTTGCTGGTGCTCCTGTTAACCCGAATCGCATACGCTTATAATGATAAAGCCCCTTGTCCATTACTGGAAGAGCAGTGAATTCTTTACATTCATCAGAGAGAGGAATCTGACGGAATGCCTGACTAAGGTCAATCTTAGAGATATATCGCGCGTTCCACCATGTGGGTAGCTGGAAGCTTGGTTGGCATAGGAGAAATCGTTCTTTCATGACAATCTTCTAAATATCTAGCCTTCGAAGTTTTTGAATTCTTCATGGCAGCGCAGGCTTGCACGACTTTATTCAGCAGAGAAGAATTAGCAGCTTTCACGCGATTATCTGGTACTTCCGGTGGCAAAGTTACTTCAGAACGCATTACATGTCCCTGATATGTTCGCCAAACACCAATACCTATTCTCCAAATATGAGACTTAAATCTAACGTCGAAATCAAATAATTCGGTAAAATCGTGACCCAATGAAACTGCACAGTCAAAAGTTGGCGAAAAACGAATCGACAAAAATTTGCTTATACCTAAAACGTAATGAACAGGTGCTGCTCATCAAGTACTGCCTTTACTTGCTCTAACGAAATCTGAGGGGCCTTAACAACGAAGGGAGGGGGGTATCAGACCCTAAAGTGACTCATCCTTACTCGTTTCCCGACCTGGGTCCCGAACATCCGCTACAATTCGTAGAAATTTGGCCGGGTGGGCCATCAGTGTGGCAGAAAACCTTTTCAGGTTTGGAGCAGGCACGATAGAGGTGTCCTTGCTCTTTCCAGTTCCAAGATTAGCCGAGCTCCCCTCTTGAAATGCCACCTGCTGCAGTGCACGCCAAGTGCGCTGGCGCCAGAAGATTCGAACTTCAATCGTGCCTGAGGAAAGCCGGGGTAAAAGCTGTAATTGAGGTAAGGCGGATGACGTTTAGATGATGTGATGTTTAGATTTGGGTTATTCGGTGGGTTATCTGTTCGGTTAACAATTTTGTTATCGGTGGGTTTGTTTCAGCTTCTACTGCCTCGCTTTTTAGTATTGTTTTTATTATTTCCGCTCGTTCCGTTGTTCTGTTTGTGCGAGGTTGTAGGCTCACTTTCAGTGGCAGCCACCCTTCCTGACTATCTGGCGTTATTACAGTGAGAAAATTCGGGTAAAACACTATCTTGCGTAGGTGGAGGCGGTAAGAGCGATTTACTTATCATTTTGAACGCTTTGAACCTTACGCCAGCATATAAGTTCGTTTGGATACTGCGTCCTTTTACGTCCCTTATCCCTAACTCGCGTGTAACGTCATCGTAAGGGCATCTAGGGTAACTGGTGTGGATGTTATATTTGCGAAACGCGGAACGCGCAGTCTCTTCATCTCGACAAAAAGTCCCGCTTTCGACTCTCTTCCCACGACGGATGCATGGGACGGCAATGCTGGTAGAACCTCAATAGGCGCCACCTCATCGCCATCTCATCTCCATCAGTGGAAAACTGAGATACCCCAAAGTTTCCCGAAGTTTCTCAACCGTCAGCGAACTTGACCAATTTATTATTGAGTCAGTGGTTTCCGCCCACAATCTAACCACCTTCATAATGAAATTCTCCATTGTCAAGGAACAATTACTGTAACCTGAAATCGCGAAAATGGAAAAAAAAACTTTCCGAAAACACAAGAAGTTCATAATTTCGTAAATAATCCTGCAGCTTTAAACGAAACCCCGACGATATGCAAGAAACACTCGAAAATTCTCAAAACATTTCCAGAATTCCGTGTTAATAGCCACGGAGATAAAAGGCATATAATAAAAGAACTAAGTTCATCACATGATCAATAATATGTATACACAGGCAAAATGAAATAAAATTAGAGGAATCGAAATTCAACAATAATCAATAGATATTTTATAATATCAAAAAGGTTCTATTGATCGAATTCGCAACAATCATTTACCAGTATGCCCTATCCATGACACTCAACAAGCACACACTCAGATTGTGTCGGGGTAATTCCTCCACCGCACAAATACAGTCAAAAACTATAATATTTAGCTTCAAAATCATTTAGTTGGGAGATGAGCTTGGAATCACGGATCAAATCCACGGGCTGTCTGCGAACAGTTACAATACTAGCCGAGAATATAAGAGTTCTACGGCTAGTATTCAAATATAATTCTAGTCTTTGCTGTAATTTCTTTTATTGTATTTGATTCAAAATTTGCAATAATTCAATGATAACTCAAAAACACTAGATGAAATATTAGCCTAGAATATGAGAGTTCGACGGCTAATATCAAATCATAACTTCCTGATTAAATTTACTATTCACTAGTATTTTTCATGAACTCACGTTACCATTCAAACTAAAGCAAACAATTTAGAAATACGATCAACTCATCACCTGTTAAAACTAGGGAGGGTACATCTTCCGACCAGAACCAGTACTTGTCAGACCACGGGGTTCCAAGTTATACAATTCTCAGTATTTCCTCTAATTTCTTTTTGTATTTCTTTTATTTTATATTCAGCTCGAGTGGAAAGGGTGGATCAACCTAACCCACACAACAATAACAACAAGCAATACATTTCATACTTCCGCGATGATTAATTATGATAAATTTGAATTTAAAATTTAAAGCTTTTTCGGGTTTCAATCGTGTGCAGAACTACGAAACTTGCCGACATTTCGTGAGCATTGCAGTTCACTTCTTCAGGGCTGACCTGAAACTGAAGTTTCAGGTTATGCTGTTCTCATATAGATTCTCTACGATGCCTATAATTGGCCAGAGCGCCCCCTTGTGAGAACTGCTTGAACTTGTTTGGCCAATCAAGTCTTTTTTTTTTAAATCCCAGGAGGACGGAAAGCCAAATCGGATTGGTATTATATCCATTATCCAATCCATTATCCAATCCATTATCCAATATAGACTATGCCACAAGAACAAGGAATTTTATAAACTCACGGATCATTGAGAGGTGCCTTTTTATCTTCAGGGTTGTTTAGAAGTTGTCCTATTTTCGCAGGTGGTTTAAATATGATTTGGATGTTATGTTTGTGGAGAATTCTTCCTATTTGTTCTGTGATACCTTAATTGTAGTGTAGGATGGTGGTCGTTTTTCTCTCTCTTTCTTTAGTGGGTTACGTTGACTTGTTTTTTTGAGTGTATTTTCTTATTACTTTCTCAATTTTTGTGTTTGTGTAATCGTCTTGTATTAGGATTTGCCTAACCTTTTGTAAGTTATCTTTATCTGTCATGGAGACAGCTCTGTATATGAGGGAATTGATGATTGATTGCTTTTGAGATGGGTGGTTGTGGGAGGAGGCATGTAGGTATCTGTTTGTATGGGTGGGTTTTCTGTAAACTTCATGTCCTAATGTGTTATCTGATCTTTTGTTAACTAGTACGTCCAAGAAAGGCAATTTTCCGTTTTCTTCAATTTCCATGGTGAACTTGATATTAGGGTGTAATTGATTGATGAAATCGAAGAACTTTTGTAGTTCATCTAGTCCATGTCTCCAGATGACAAGAGTGTCGTCAACGTAACGGCACCAAAATTCCGATTTGAGCTTGGATTTGTTAAAGATTTTAGTTTCTAGATTTTCCATAAAGATGTTGGCTATTACAGGTGAGATTGGAG
>JAABKJ010002203.1:0-28557 GCA_011634705.1 Andricus grossulariae
AAGGTTAACAACCACCGCAGGGTCCCACTGGGAGTAACTGTCATCTAAAAAATGACATCGGCTCCCAGTAGGACCGCCGTAAATCCCATTCATGGCCACGTCTCACAACCGCGAGATGAGTGGTCACAGGATATATATATATATATTCCTTATGTATAAGACTTATTCATGTTTTTACTGCTAATATAACATATTCATTATTCCAGTTTTGAATTACTCAATCAATTTTTTATTTAATTTAATTTTTTAATCAGTTGCCCTGCTGCACCTTCAGAGGCACTACATGGCTGTAGCGACAACCACCCCAAATCTCTGGAGCTGAGCAGAGACAAGTGGTGGTGGAAGTAAAGCATGTGGTGTTTGAGTTGATATCTCCTCTTTGGGCAGGCCTGAGGTAAAAATTGGTCAAAAAGTTAAAAATTTCAGAAAAAACTGCAACGATCCAGCATTACTATAGAACAAGATAGTTATGAACAAAAATAATTTTTTTAAACGATTATGTTTTTTAAATTGAAATAATTATTACATCGCTGTGAGTAAATTTTGACAAAAAGTGAAAAATTTCAGAGAAAACCATTTATTTAATCACTAATTATAAATATTAAGTAATAACACATGTACTAGAAACAATTTGTATATAAAAAAAGCAAAAAATCAGCATTAGCGCTGCGAACTCGCAAAACCTCAATTTTAATTGATACTATTTGAAATTTGGTATACTTATTTATTAATAATTAATTACAAATTGAGACCGGTCTGTTTTTTTCTCTTGTAAGAAAGACCATTTTTTTCAATTTCACTGACAAAAAATATCGAGGGAAGTTCAAATTTGAAAAACTGTTAGTGATTATTTCTACGTAAACTTATAAATACCCTTTATTAAAATTCATAAGTAAAAATCATTATATAAATGGTGAATCATTTTCTTCTTCTATTCTAATATCAATCGTAAAAAGTAATAAATCAGATATTTGATCATTATTATTGGATTGTAATTCAATCACCGAAGTTAAGCAGTGCTTGGTTCGGTTTTATTCAGATGGTGGTCATCGTACTAGATTGGATGGATTTTATCAGATTATAAACAGGCTTCACTCTCGAAATAACACTAACTTAATTTGAGACAGAACTATAAAATGCTCATTGTAAAATAAAGAACCTTATTTATTCAGCTGAAAATAAAATATAAAACGTCTGAGTTTTACGAATGTATTTAAAGAAAGGATTCGTCTTACGAATTAAATTTGGAAAAATACTGATAAAAATTCAAAAAAATATACAGGATAAGCATAAATCCATGAATATCCTAAAGATTATTATGGTTTTCTCCGAATATAGAACTTTTAAAGAAAAATTATTTGTCATATCAATTAATGTTGTAACATATTCAAAATCCATTTTTTCGTCCTAAAATTATTTTTTGACAAAATCTTGCCCGGTTAAAAATGAAATCAGTGAATTCTAAAACATTGAATTTGCATCATTTATGATTAGGTATCAGAACAAAGAAGTGGAATAAAAGCAAAGGGAATTAATTTCAAAACAAAATCACTTGGGAAATATAAGAAATGTTCAACTAACCAATGCAAAGAGCAATCAATTTTTGCACACGAATGAAAATACTTGGATCATCTGTAACATCCATTTTTTTTTGCAAGAATTTTTTATTTAAATCATGTAAACCGGTTCGATGTGAAGGCATCATGGAATCAAAAAGTCTCCTTGGCAACGAATGTGGAAAATTTATATTATGAAGTTGTGCGATTTCTCAATTTATAGAAATAAAATTTTCATGAATTTAAGTAATCGGAATATCTATGTCAGAAACTGTGAAGCTGTCACAAATAAAAAGACGATTCTTTATTTTAGTTTTGGTTTGTCAATGAGTGACGTAATCATCATCTATCGATAGACAGCTTATATTTTTTCTGTGTAAATTCTGAAGAATACTGCTAAAAATTCAAAACCATATGAAGGATAAGCATAAGTTTATGACTGTCCCAAAATGTATATTTTGGTTTCCACCAAATACCATTTTTTTCTCCTGAATTCGTTTTTTGACAAAATTTTGCCCGAACAAAAATGGAATCAGTTAATTCTAACAAGTATAATAAAACTGAAAGGAATTGATTCAAAAAGAAAGTAATTTCTGAAATGTAAAAAATGTTGAACTCACCAATGGAGAGAGCAATCAATCTTTTATTGGGATTCGGTTCCACGACGATATTTTCTACAATAGACCTTATAGGATTATGAGTTCTTTTCGCAATATCTGATGCTTCAACTTTCCATCTTTCGCGAGAAATGTTGATCTTATTATCCATGTCGGAAATGAATTTCAATAAATTAGACAACTTGTGAAATTTTAGGTCCTCCCTTCATATATAATGAGTATGTCCACTAATACAATTTTATTTCTAAATAAACTTTAAAAATACAAATAAAAGTGTTCACTCTCCACTTATAAATATACCCCACTTTTAAAACTTCAAGTGCACTTTTTTATCAACACTTGAACTGTATCCAAAAAATGTGTAAATGTCGGAAGGTTGCTTGCCGAATACTAAAGCAAACATCAGATGAGCCAGATCTTGAAATACTTGGTATGAGGAGGAAAGGATAAAGAGAGGGATTTTATTGGTCAGTGGGTTCCACACCTTCCATCGTAATTAATTAAATGAATTCCTATGTATTCTGACAAACATTACGTAGACAGGTGTGACTCTCTGGCTAAGATCAAGCCTCCAGTTTCAACCAATCAGGATGCTGATGGTAATAAAAAATATTCTCTGGAATTCCCTATCTCTCTTTTTTTCTTTCACTAATCGAGTCTGATGACCAGTTAATTTTCCATGCAATCTCATATTTACTTGTTGTTTTGTTTTTCTTGATAACCTGTTCCCTGCCTCGCAGAGAAACGGAATTGCAAAATTTTGGATTTCGCGAGTTGGTAAATATTTTCACCGTCGTTTATCATTTTAAATCATCATGTTGTTTCTAATCGTGTTTTTATAAAGAGATGAATCATTTTTCAAAATTCCCAATTGTGTATATTCTTCACAATTGTTCTGAGAATATATCTGGAAACACACAGTTATTTGACGTGAATCAAACACGAAAATTCGCTTGAAATATAAATTGAAATTGGAAAATAATTTACTGAAAATTTATTTGAACATATACATCGATTCATTGTCTATGGAATTCTTAATGTGAATAATTCCCTACAATTTGATAAACACCTGAAATAAAACACAAAAAATACAAATATGATATTTTAACGGACTTTACAATCCAAAATCCTCTCAAAAGAGGGTAAAATACCCAAATAATAGGGAAATAAATTCTTTGTTATAAAATTAATGTATGAGTATCATATTGAATTCAATAGAAAACGCTCGAGATTTCAAGTCGATTTCCAACGAAATAGTTGAATTTGTTATCACATAGTTGAATTTTTAACCAAACAGTTGAACTTTCAAGCAAAAGTAAATACAAAATAAATAAAAATAACCAAATAGTTGCATTTTTAAACAAAAGAGATGATTTTTCAATCAACTTGTTGAATTTTTAAGCAAAAAAGATTAGACTTCAACCAAAAACAGTTAAATTTTCAAGCGAACAGTTGAATTTTCAAACCCAAAAGACCTCTTTTTTAGAAGAGAGTTGATTTACAATTCAAAAAGACGAAATTTCTATTTAAAAAAAAGTTCAACAAAACAGTTAAATTTTCAACAATATAGTTGAATTTTTAACTAAAATTATGAATCTTAATAAAAAATAAATAATTTTTCACAAAAAACGTCAAACGAGTATTTGAATCTGCAATCAAAAAAGATTAGTTTTCGACGAAAAAATCAATATTTGATATTTCAACCAAAAAATAATTCAATTTTAAATGAAAACAGTTGCATTCAAATGAATAGACTAATTTTCAACCAAAGATTTTAATTTTCAACCAGGAAAGACTTCTCAGTCAAGAAGAAGCCAAAATTTCAACAAAATTGTTGAAATTTAACCCAAAAAAGCAGATTCTCTATAAAAAAATTTAATTTTCAACCAAATTGTTGAATTTTCTTCGAAAATAAATGAATGTTCAACCCAAGAAACTGAATTTTTTGGCCAGCAAAACGAATTTTTCTGAAAACAGTTTAATTTCTCACAAGAAAGTTATTTTTTAAACCTACAGTTGAATTTTCAAACCAAAAAGGCAAATTTGTAACTAAAAAGTTATTTTTCAACCAAATTGTTGACTTTTCATACCAAACAGGCAAATTCTCTGGAAAACAGTTAAATTTTCAACCAAAAAGCTATTGTTCAAACAAACAGTTGAATTTTCCACAAAAATAAAAGAATGTTGAACCCAAAAAGACGAATTCTTAAGCCAGAAAGACGAATATCTTCCAAACAGTTTAACTTCCCACAAACAAATTTTTTACAGCTAAATAAATAACTTTTAAATTACAAATGATCAATTTTCAACAAAAAATAGAAGTTAAATTTGCAGTTGAAAAACTTATTTTCTACCAAAGAAAAACGAAGTTTTAAAAAAATAGTTTAATCTTCAACCAATAAAATGAATATTTAACAAAGCAGTTCAACTTTTAGCCTAGTAGTTACATTATGTTCAACTCTATTATATGAAATGTATATTATATTCATTTCTGTATCTCGGTCTGGGACTACTTAATCAGATATTGCAGAATAAAGTAAAGATTTTATTTTTCATTGTTGCTTCAATATTTTTTCCTTATTTTGCATTAATCTTAATTCTCAAATACCCTGAAAAATGTATCATTTCAATAAATTTATACTATTAAAATTCATAATATGCATTGACATAGAGACATACGTATTTTCATTGTCTTCTTTTTATAATTAAAAGAAGTTCGCATCCTATAAGAAAAAAAATTTATTGAAAGTCTTATTGCATCTTGTGTCATTTTTCCAGAAATTAAATTTCTCATTCTCAATGATATTTTTCACGATTTGAACAAAAGATACGCATCCTATAAAAAAATGAATAATAACAAATTTGTAGCTCTTGTTTGGATGGAAAACTTTTGTCTTATCATTTTTTTCTCTCATAGCTTGTGTCGTTTGTTCAAGGAGAATCGTTGAGAAACGTTGAATCTACGAGAATTTGTAGTTATAATTTAGACGGAAAATTGTGTTAAATAAGATGTTATTGTAGCTTGCGTCGATTTTCCAAAAAGATATTTCTTTTAAAGTTAATGTATTTTCATAAGAAAAATTTGAAACGAATTTGTAGATCTTTTTTTGTTGATCAACTTTTATCTATTAATTTTTCTTCATACAAAAACTACGCATTCTATTAAAAAATGAATAATAACAAATTTGTAGCTCTTTTTTGATCCCTTAGAACGTGTTTCAAAGCGCAACCAAATCCGATTGGTCTTTCAAAAGTTATCCGGTATACAGACGAAAACGACGACAACGACAGACAGACAAACACCATCTTAAAACCTGTTTTTTCGGATTCAGTGGGTCTCGAAAACTGGAGATTTAAATAAATCCGCGATAGTCAGTCATAAAATACCTCCTCATTATGATTAGAATGTAACAATTTAATAGATGATTTTTTAACTGAAACCGATCAATTTTCAACCAAAAATGAAATAGTTAAATTTTCAGTTTAACAAATTAATTTTCAACCAAAGATGAACCAATTTTCAACAAAATACATAAATTTTGAACCAAGTTTTTGGATTATCAACTAAAAACTATCAGTTCTTAACCAATCATAAAATATTAAAATGGTCAGCTTAACAAATTAATTTTTAACCTAAAAAAACGAATTTCCGACAAAATATTTGAATCTTCAACCAATATAATGAATTTTGAACAAAATAGGTCATCTTTTAAATAGATAGTTGTTTACAACTTTGGAAATCTTTTGATATGTATTAAAATATTTTTTAATATTTTTTCGAAATTAAAAATTTAATTTAATTTTCCAGGAATCCTATGAACATATTTTTTATCTTGAAACGCTTCAAAATTCTTCAAACCTTTCAAAACCCTTGAAAAGCCTTTTTTAAGTATTTGAAAACGTATCCAGAGGATGAAAATGTTTTTAAAAGCCTGTTTTCGAAATCTTCAAAAATCTACATTTTGTTCTAAATTTGTTTAAATCTTCTCAAGATTTGAATTCTTTCGAATGCAAATGTGTTTCTACAATTTTTTTAAATCCTACAAAATAAAGAAAAACCGCAGTCTTCCAAATTTTTTTGAACAATTTAACAATTATTTGAATTTTTTAAAAATCTTTTTCAATTTATTTTAAAAATTAAGTTATTTAAATAAGAAATCATTTCAAGTTTTACCACGAATTTAAGGAAAATATTTATATTTGTATAATTTCAAAATATCTAAATGTCTCTCAGAATTGCTCGAATTTTTTCTAAAATATTGTAATTTTGCAAGGTTGAAAAATTCTGCTTTAAAATCTTCTACATTCTTTTTCGCAACTTTAGGAGATCATTTGAAATGTTTTCAAACCTTTTACCATTTTTTCTTGAAAATCATTGGTAAAAATGAAAAATCATTCAAAATTTACCCATCGATGTTTTTCAAATTCAAAAATAATTTCAAATTTCCCCAAATTCTCATGCATCTTAAGAAAATTGTATTATTCTCTTGAAACCTTTTAAAATTCTTAAAAAGCATTTAATTTTTTTCGAAGACTTCAAAAATCTACATTTAGATTTAATTTTTTTATAATATTCTTAAGATTTCAATTATGTTTGAATTCTTTCAAAACTTATAACACTTCGAAAAATCTTTTGAAACAATTCAGTTTTCCTGAAGAATTTTAAATCCTACAAGATTAAAAAGATTTCATTAAAATCTTCCAGATTATTTTTCGTCATATTTTGAAATCTTCAAAACTCTAAATTAATCTTTTAAAATAAAACCCAAATCATTAAGAATTTTACCCATAATTTCATTTTTCTCCTCTACTTAAAACTGTAAAAAGTTTATAAATTATAGTGGGACAGCAAAATATTAGAAACATTATTATTTCCCAATATTCGAAACATTATTATTTTCCAATATTCAAAAATCATTTACAATAAAATTTTTCTCTTTCATCAATAATTTTTCGAAACAATTAGAAATAAGTACTGTCATTTCCAGTGAGTAAAAATATAAAATATCAGACTTCACAGCCTAAAATACTCTTGAAACAGGGAAAATAGAGTGATTTTTCTCGAAAATAGGAGAATAAATTCTGTTTAGTAAAATTAATATTAATACCATAGTTTATTTAACATGAAACGCTTTAGGTCCCTTAGATTTCAAATCGATGTATATATTGCATTTCCAACAAAATAGTTGAATTTTTAACCCAAAAAGACAAATTTTAAACAACAACAAAAATAAGTTTTAACCAAACAATTGAATTTTCAACAAAAAAAAAGTTCATTTTTAAACTAGAAAGATGAATTTTCAACCAAGAAAAATGAGTTTTCTCCCATAAAAGATGATTTTTCAATCCAAAAGAACGAATTTTTAACAAAATAGTTGAATATGCAAAGATGAATATTTAACCAAAAAGAATTATATTCTATCAAAACGACAAATTTTCAGCCAAATACAGAAATTTCCAACCGCAGTTGATTTTTAACCTCCGTAATGATGAATTTTTAACAAGCAAGTAATTTCAATTAAGAAAGATGAATTTTTAACCATATAGTTGAATATTTAACCAAATATTTCAATTTTCAAATAAATGAAATAAGTTATGAATAAAAAAAACGAATTGTGAACCAGTTGAATTCTATTATAAAAGACAAATTTTTGACAAAATAGTTTAATTCTTAACTAGAAAGCTGAATTTTCAACAAACAAGATTAATTTGTATACCAAAAAAGACGAATTTTTAATAAAATGCATTATTTTTTTCAATTTTTTAGTTACTATAATTCATTTTCAATCAAAAATTTGAATCTTTGAAGAAAGGAATTTTTTATAAAACTGTTGAATTTTGAAGCTAAAAAGACGAACTATCTGCAAAAAAAGTTGCATTTTGAATCCCAAAATATGATTTTTCAACAAAAAAATATATTTTTCTACTAAATAGTTGCATTTTTATACGAATAGTTGAATTCTTAACCAAATAGTTGAATTTTCAACAAAAAAGCTCATTTTCAACAAAGCAGTTTGATTTCGTACCAAATCGTTGAATTTCCAAGCCAAAAAGACGAATTTGCCACAAAGAAGTTGAAGTTTCTACCCTAAAATATGAATTTTGAACAAGATAGTAGAAACCACAACAAAAAATAATTAATTTGCAACCAAGAAGATTAGTTTTCTACCAGAAAATACGGATTACCAACCAAATACATGGATTTTCAACCAAATAGTTAAATTTCCAACAAGAAAAATGAAATGAATTTCCAACGAAATAGTACAATCTTGAACAAAATAGTAGAATTTTTAACTAAAAGAGATTAATTCTGAACCAAAATATATTATAGAAATTTCAGCGTGGCGCCAGATTCAAAATGAAACGCCTAACCCGATCAGGGTCAGACCGGGGCATCCAGAACAATGTCCAGATCTGGCCCTGACCATGCCCTTTTTATTTTTTTATTCCCAGCCATACTTTTATTTAAAAAGTTTTTTTAGTGACAAATAAACCATAAATTCAGAACTTTCAACTTTATTTAATCATCTTAAACCGATCCGGCGGTCACTCGACGGTCATCGAAATTTAATTACGTAAAACAAAGCCGAGTGCTATCACAAACATAACCTGTCCACATTCCTACGTTCAAGGAGATTAAAAAAAAAAGATTTTATTGCATTATTATTATTTTTTGATAAATTGAACATTTTATTGTATCTTGTCTCGTTTCCCGATAAATTTAAATTTGTCAATTTTAATGTCATTCATTACGAATGAAACAAAAACTATGCGTCCGATAAAAAAAGTCTAAAATGTGCTTGTAGATCTTTTTGTTGTGAACAATTCTTTTTGAAACGTTTTCTCATATATCGTATAGTTTTGCTAAAAATCTCCTTATTGAGATGAGAATGTAAAAAAGACGCTTAAAAAAAGTCGTCTGCAAGGCTTAATTGAGGGGCTGGATTCTGGAACAGCCTATAAATTTTTCTCGCTGAACAGCATTGGCCCCTGCATACTTTTCAAACAAGTTTCGAATTTTATTGCTAAAAGAACAGAGTCTTATAGGAAATTTTATCATCCATCTTTTTTCTTTTTAAAAAATACTTATAGCTTTTGCCGTTTTCGAAGCAAACCTGAAAAACCCGTTTTTATCAAACAAACTTTTTGACTTTTTTACTTCAACTCGCCGTACTTCAGCCGATTCTTAGAATTTTTTGATAAAATTTGCAGAAAATATTCTTTATGATATTCTACGACCGCTAGAGTAAATATCATATAAACATTTTTATTTAAAATAAAGTTATACATTTTCATCTGAGACATTGATTAAATCATGCATCTATATCATCAAGCTAATTGTATGGTGAGCGAATTTAGAGCATCAAAACTAGTCAATTTCGTAAAAATAATAGAATCGATTCGTGAAAAAATGGTGAACATGGGCATTTGTTTACAAGAATTGTTTCGGTATAAAAATTTTCATTACATTACCAAATTAGACAAGAAAAAGTCACTTGAAAGACATTTTTAGTATATTCTTTAAAAAACGTTGAGCCTATGAATTCATACATTGACAACCCGTGTATTTGTTTACAAAAATTGTTTAAATAATTGAAAATGAGTAGCTGCTTTCAAAAAATCGTAATCGTACATTAATTTCTCTTATATTATACGCATTGATAATGAATTTAAACAACTAATCATTGCCAATGACGGAAAAATTACTCTTGTTCATTAATTTGTTCATAACATCCTAAAAAAATGGTTTCTCACTCCAACACATTATCAATTATTTCAGTATATTTATTGCACACATTTTAGAATTGTTTGGTTGAATTTGAAAAATCTGTAAAATAGTCGCACACTTGAAAAATTAAATAAAAAGAAAAAATGTACTTGTTATTAATAAAAAAAAATTAATTTAGCTGGAATCCTTTATCAGCAGAAGGCGATTACACAAGTTTCCCACACCTACGTCACATCTACGGCATGTCTCATCTGCGGCATGTCACAACTGCGGCATCTGTACCTAGCGGCTTCTCTCCCGCGCGGCATTTCTCACAGTGAAATTGACATTTTTTCGGAATCTCTCGTTAGTGGCCTCCAGAAAATTTTTTGACTCCAAATAAGAATTGCAAAACTGCGGCAAGTCTCCCAGGACTTATTATCTCGCCGGCTGCATCTCTCATCGGGAAAAATTTTTTAAGTCCATATTAAAATAACGAAACTGCGGCAAGCCTCCCAGGACTAATTGTTACATCTGCGGCAAGTCTCTCAGAATAAATTATCACATCTGGGGCATCTCTTACCAGCAGAAAGTCTCTCCAGCGGTGACAGATGCCGCCGAGGAGACAATCAGTCCTGAGAGACTTGTCGCAGTTTTATCATTTTCATTTGAACTTGAACAATTTTTTGGAAGGGAGAGATGCCACTGGTGAGAGATGCTGCAAAAATGTCAATTTCACGGTGAGAAATGCTACGCGTGAGAGAATCCGCTAGGTAGAGAGGTCACAGTGTGACATGCCTCAGGTGTGACTTGCCGCAGAGAGACTTGCCGCATGTGAGACGATATGGACCCGGAATAGCATAGGTGTTAATTGCCTTTGTGATGTTCTTCGCACTAAGGCCAGATGCCAAAATCCAACTAATCAGCCACGGACTAAGTCAAGTGCCTTATGAGATGAGGATATTATAAATTAATTTAATACGATGTACGAAGAAAAGCCATCGGTCGAAATTCAGATGCATTTTGAGCATATGGTTTTTTAGGCAACGTATACGTAGCCGACATCAGATCTGAATGTTTGATGATCTTCTGAAAACACCTTGCGAACGCAGGATGCACACTCATCAGGTACTTGTGCCAGAATTTGGGCACCATGTCCGGACCTGGACCTTTCCAGTTACTCGTTCTTTTCAAAACCGCTAAAACATCTAAAGCTGTGATGTTAGTCAGCTCCATTTCCGGGTTATTGATTGCTCTTGCTTTCTCTCATTTAAAACAACGCAGTGTCTAAATTGCTTTTGTTCATTTCCCCCAAACATCCGACCAATAGTTAGTCATGTCTTCACGATAGAACCTTCTTTCATATGCCTGAAAGGTTCAATTTCTTGCCTTCTTGCAATACTTTTCTTGTACAAATACAGTCTAGCAGTAAGAACATCAAATCTCTGCTGTCGGGAGTCTATAATGTCATCCAATATTGCTGGTGCCAATGTCTCTACGTACCGAGAGTGGATGATTTTAGTAACATGGTGTATCAGCTTTCTGGCTCTATCTTTTTTCTTATATTGAATCAATCGACCCAGTTTGCACCTTAGTTTGCTGACATCCGTATCCAATCTGATTTTTCATGGTGGATCTCGATCCCTTACTGGGGTAAAAATTCCATTTGTAAGCCTAGATCTGCAGCCCAACGTTCCAACGGCTGCCACAGCTGCACAATACTCAAAAGTTTGCACCTCTATCGCAGTTCGTGTTGCTTTCAAAAGCATAGGTAAAACCTTGGTCTCCAGGTGTTCTATCAGTATCCGCAGATCCATTGTGATGTTCAACTTGGGCAAAGAATACCTTTGCGTTGGTTCCACATGTCCGAACTCTAGTAAAGAATGATCAAAATTCCTTTCAAGGTTCTGCGGTTTTTCTGTGATTTCGCTGTTTACATCAACGTTAATAAAGTTCGGATGTGGTTCTAGTGGATCCTGTACTTGATGTACCTTACTCGTAGCACCTATGTCTTCAGCTTCAATCAGGTCTTCGTCGTGCACATCTTCCTAAGGGAGTTCATTAATAGGAAGCTGCTGTTCTACTTTCATTTTTATGGAAGCTACTTCAACAGCCGAAAGCAATTTGTTTACAGATATTGAGCATTTATGGTTTGCTAGATTCTGCTCATTTATTCTTGCGGCTAGCTCTGGGTGCTTAAGTAAGAAGAGTCGATGGTTTTTTCTCCTTACACTTTTCCCACTTTTTTCTGCCAAAACATGAAGACACATAACATCTCTGCTCATATCGTGTGTCCATTTTAATCGACTTCTTGGTTGCTGAACCTCTGCTTCTGCATCTGGTTGAATTGAGCAATCTACCCCTGGAGGATGTGTTGATGCTGGATCATCATTAGGTTACTCAAAAACATCAATTGCCGTTGCTTGATCGTGTGATGCGGCTTCCCCTAACTGATGTTTATTGTCGACGTTTTGCGACGCCAAATCAACCTGCTGTTTAATCTCCATTACTCGGTCTTCTGAAATAACTGATATCTGACATGCCTTTTTAGCTTCCTTAACGGTCATGCATTTCCTCATGAAAGCTCTTGTGTTTCTATGGCTTTTTATTTTTTTATATAATTAGGATCTCAATCACACATTCCAGTCACTCTTTCTTCAGCCTGCCTTTGGATATGCTACCATTTACCTTACTTCGACAAGATTTTATTACATAAATATCTAGAATCTTTTTTGTTCGAGAAAAAACTCTCTACAACCAAGATCTACTTTTGACTAAGTTATTTGATGGTCACCCCGATTCTCTCGTTCTCCTGGGAGAGATTATAATGCTCTTATTGGGGACCTGAATTGCTTGGAAGTGGAAGTTCTGTCTCTAAACGCGCAATTTTGACCAGACAGGACAACAATGGACTCTTTAATTAACAGCAGAGGGTTGAATTCAGTCAACTTTTTAGAATATAATGATTTATTGGTATTAAATCGTAGAACAACAAAAGACTTCCCAGCCTATTTCACATTTCACGGACGCACTGATTGACAAAATTCTAATAGTTTAATAGATTAGTTGCGTGATAACAGGATCTATACGGAACTCATGGAAAATCTTGAGATATCGCTAATACCAACGTTGTCTGACCACATTCCAGCGGTAGTGACGCTCGACATGGCCTAGCGCAGCAGCTCAGCACTCCTCGAACTTTGGAACCTCCTTAACATAAGCTGGTGAGCAGATAAAATTGTGATGTACCCCATGATGAACTTTTAAGGGCTACCTCATCTCCCTTAGGATCAGTTAGAGATATTGAAGCGCTATCAGAGTATCAGCTAAAAATGCGGCCTCTCGACTAACATGAGTTTAAATTGTGAGAGTAGAAAGCCTTGGTTTGATTTAAGTTGTGCGTTAAGTAAACAGGATCGAAGGAAGAACTAGAAATATGTGATAAGTCTAACTATACGTTAGCGGATGATAGCAAGTTTAAGAATTCAAAGTACGACTTTTAAGCTAATCCAGCAAAAAAAAAGTTTAACATATTGCATATGTTAATAAAACTTTTGCAACTTGCCAGAACTCAGCTAAATGTTTACTTTATTTTGATGTTGCCATTTACCGGCCGATGGGCCCATCCTTAAGTGACAATATGGGTGCAGAAGTAAATTCTGTAGCGACGAAAACTCTTTTATTACAACGAGGCCCGTCGATTTGCTTTACGTGATTTTCCTTGTTTCTTCTCGATTATAACAGACGCAGATGGCCTTAAGCCTTACAGTTTTGAATTATTATCTTCACTGTGATATACAAGTATTAGTAAGAAGGAAGATTCAGCAAATGGCTTCCTTTAGAATTTTCCAAACAATTGAAACTTTCCCTTTTCTGCTTATTAGTGTTAAGTAACCTCTCCAAAATATTAAAATACCTTTATTCAATTCATCTTTAAATAATATTTTCTCAGTTGAATTCAAGCTAATACCTTTAGTCTCGAATCAAATTATACCAAAAATTACGAGCGGGACGTAACAGAACTTTTTTTACTTTCGAAAAAGATTGGTTGGGGCATTTCCGAAAGATTAAAGCCTTGATAGCCATAATACATTGACTTTATTATCATCTGTAATAACGAGTTACTTATAACACTTTAAGCCGACCTCGGAAAACAGGGATTTTCATATTTCAGTCTTACATTTTTTTTGTGATTGAATTAATGTTGTGGAGGATTTTCGTTTACACGCTCTACTCTATAATTAAAAAAAATTGGGCGAAAACGGCCTACTGGAATTTCCCTGACTTCAGCTTTGGTCAATGAGGAAATCATGCCGGTCTCCATGTTTATTTTTGCCCGTACTGTACCCTTTTTACTTAGATTATAATGATATATTCCAGCAAAAACCTCACTAGTCTCCAATATTGCAAAGACGTTCCCATTGGATGTTGCTAATACAATTTGTTCTCGGTTTGGCACGGGCACATAGACATTAAGTCGTGCGAGTAATTGAACTGACTTATCCGCAGGAAACGTGAATCTTCGTAGTTCGAATACCAAGTGCGGATTCTTATTGGGAGTAAGCCGAATCAATTGAAGTTGGTCAAGTTCATATTCAAGTCCGTCGTGAGAAGCAATATTGGTAGGTGGAGCTATGCACCTGGTACAAAGAGACCTGGACCTGGCACGAACAGGAGGATCGGCAGGAAAAGGAAGCCTGGTCGGAGAAGGAGGTTTTTTTTTTTTCGCTGGAGCAGGAGACACATCAGGAGAACGTTGTCTATGTGAACAATACACTGTAAACAAAAAGTATTATTTTAAGGCTAATTTCATATATTAAAATAAGACTCAGAAAATGCTGACTCGAGTGATACTAAAATGAGACCACTGGTTCCAACCCAGAGTCGTTTGTAATAATAACTAAAAAATAAAAAATAATATATATAATAATAAATAAAAAATAAATAAAAAATAACGGTATGAAGTTATTCTACTTAAAAACAAGACACGCATAATATACCGTGAAAAACAGATCTCTAGTTTTTACAGTGTAACAAGGTTCGTGACAAGGCACGCCAGGAATAGGGTCGCCATTAGGTAAACACTCGAACTGTGAACTCAACTCTTTAAGAAGAAAGATTGTTTTTTTTTAAGGTATGTTAGTTTCAGAATTAAAAACTCTTCAATTTTAAATATTCAAATTTCAAAGTTCTGGAATTTTAAAAAGTTAAAATTCAAAGTTCTAGAATTTTAAAAACATAACAATTAGAACTCTCTAGTTTTAAAGATGTATTCATAAGTAAAAATTCCAACATTGTGATGGTTCTGAAGATCAAAAGTAATGTTTACAATTCTGAATCTTCCAAATTGAAAAAATTTCGAATATGAAGCATCAAAATTGCATGTTTGGTAAAAAAAATGAGAATTTTTTGCTAGCAATTGATTTATTAAATCGGTACAAAAAAACTGAATTAAAAAATATTATTAGATTTCGAGTAAATGAAGAAGGAATTTTTTTCGCTCGAGGGGCATGTTTTTGAAACTTGAAACAGTGATAAAAAAATCCAATTTCAAATTTTAAAAAAGCGAGGATTCTATTTCAGCTAAAAAAATGTGTCAGCCATCATTAGCTTGACGCGACTGTGCATGCGCTAAGGGGCGTAAGCTAAAATTCATAGTTAGGCCCTTACGGAATGCTTACAACAAAACAATTAAAAAATGAAATTATAAAGAAATCCTTTCGTCAGGTTATTTCTTAGGATTTTTTGATTTTTTAACCTACATTCTAATTTGAAAAGTTTGTGGGTTGGCCCATTATGGCATGCTAGCTAGGTCAAAATATTCATGTTGACTTAAACATGAAAATATATTGTAGAAATCTACGTGGAAATACGCGTGGAAATACGCGTGGAAATCGAGGAAATCCACATGAAGTTCGAGCGGTAATTTGATACAAAGAGCGAAACATTGAAGCATCAAATGGAATACGACGTGGCATTTTACGTGTATTATCAGATGGTACTTCATGGTTTGGTTTCCATGTACTTGAAATCATGAAGCCACCACTAAAACTGTGGAACGAGTCATGTTTTTAAAGTACGCAGGGTACGTCAAACTCTTTATTTAACTTGTCATGTAACCATGATTCAGAGTAAGGCGTACAATTTTCCACTTCAACTCAATATACTTTCTGGTTCAGAAATTCGGATAAATTGGTTATCAACAGGAAATGTTTTTCGAATTCTTTTTTTTTCATCAAACATTCTGGATTCCTCCGAAATGAATTCGTATCAATTTCAGACAAACTCAAAGAGAGTTTGGAAAAAATAGCAAGGGAAAATAATGCGGATTACATCGAACAAATTTTTATTTGCGGAAATATAACAAATGTTTTTAAAATTATAGATTAATCATAGTATTATATTCACCAATAGAATTCAGGATAACCGTGAAGGCGAAGAGCAGAATATAAGCGATCTTCATTTTGCCCAATGAGGGGAATCACTGATTAGTGCGTTAATTGAGAATTTGGTTACCACTATGTATCTAATAAATGTTCTGATACTGAAGTATACACAGTAAGGCCAAATTCACAGTAGTCATATTAATGAGTGTATCTTAATCGTTGTCTCATAGAGTTGAGGTGCCGAGCTTGTGCTTTTGAGATATTAATATTTGTATTTCATTAATCAGTCCAATTAAGGAACGAAATTTTATTATCTCAACCGAGGCTAGTTTGGGAAAAACAAAGCGGTTATCTCGAATGGTCCTTCGATGAAAATCTGGGTCCCAGATGGAATTTTTTTGAGTCATTTAGAGCTATTGTGGCCATCTTTCTGACGGTTTCTAATAAGGTTCAAAGATAACAAAATTTGTCTTTGGAGTCATGTGAACATAAAAACCATCCCATAATGGCCTCGCGAATGGGGTTTAATGGAAAAATAATATCAGGTTGTTATTAAAATTGTTAAGTAATTTTTTAATTCCCCGAGACGTATCGTAGAGTAAAATAAACCGAGCTGTGTTTACAAAATATTTGTTTTTACAGAAAATACATGAAGGAAATTTGGTTAAAAAGCTTTACCCAACTTTTGAGTACAATCGGAATATATGGACCAACAAGAGCATGTTTGACATTATTGTAATATTTTGTGACATGCGAAATGTTAAATAATACATGACAGTTTGGTAGACTTTAATAACGCATAATAAGATTTTCCAATCGTACAGTAAAGATTTTCAAAAGTAAAAATTAATGCACGTTCTGTAATCATTAAAAACTATTCTGACATGAATTGATGAACAATTCGATAGAATTTCATGTTAGTTAAATAAAGTTTGCAAATATAAACTGAAGCAAACTTTAAATTATGCAATGTTCATGATTTCCTTAAAATTTGTTATAGAATGATAAATTTCGGTGAATCTGCGTAAAAATGTATTATTTACTCGAAAATTTGGTAAAGTTTTAAATGAATGCTAGAGAACGAAGAATTCTATTTTTAAAGTTTATCCACTATGGAAGAGCTTTTCATTTTTGTTATGTTAGACATTATACCAATTTATATTTACCATTTTTTTAATTTGGACGAACGTGTTGCATTTTTAAATTACTTTTAGTCCTCGTTAGCGTTTAGTATTCAATAATGTTTTCCTACCAAATATGTAGTTTTTGCTTTCATTTATTGGGATAAAATTTTTTTTAATGAAAGAAGAAAAAATATTTTTTTTCATAGCATGATAATAATTTACAGAAATATCTCTACTGAAAAGTTAATAAATATTAATACTGCGTTTAAATTTTGAATTAACTTTAAACTTAAATTTTATTAAAGTCTTAAAATTATTGTAGTAATAAGTGAGATTTCAAAAAATTCATTTTACCACAATGTATACTATGTATACAAAAGTTTGCTATTAGTAAAGTGAAAATTGTGATTTGAACATCTTAAAAGAGAAATGTAAATTTCTCATTGAAAATATCAAAACCTGCAAACCTTTGAGGATATTTTAAAACCATTGATCCTTATTGGGAGAAGTTAATTATTGCCTTTTTAGAAGATTCTCATTTTTTTCAATCATTTCGTCCATTGTATGTTAATTGTAATCAAAAATCCGTTTTCCAATTTTTCCCAATTCAAGAAAATTTCTTTCAATCAAAGAAAAATGTTCATCTTGAAGATTTTCAATTGAATATTCTTTAATTCTCAATATGTATGAAATAGAAAGATGGAGAACGTTTTCTGTTTTTTTTTTCTTTCTAAATAGTTGAATTTCGAAGATCTATTATTGAAAATTCTTCATTTTTAAAGATTTGTACTTCAAAATTCTTAAATACAGATTATTTTGAAGATCAAATGTCAAGACTTTTCAATTTTAAATCTTCCAAATTGAAACAACTGCAAATATTAATTATCAGAATTACAGGATTTTTAATTGTAAACTTTCAAAATTGAAAAATCTTCAATTTCAAATAATTACAACTCGAGGTTCTACAATTTTGAAGAGTTACATTTAAAACTTCTTGAATTTTGAAAATATAGATTCGAACATTATTCAATGTTGAAAATATAGAATTGAAAATTATTAGATTTTTCTAATGTACCATTTAAAATTCTTCAATTTGAACGAGTTTCAATTTTTATGATTCAGAATAGAAGAATTATTTATTTGAAATGTTTATAGTATAAAATGACGATTTGAAAAAAAAATTTTTTAATAGGTATTTAGTTCAATTTTGAAGATTTACAATGGAAAATTCTTTAATTTTAAGGGATTCTTTTTAAAAAAATAGTTTAATTTTGAACATTTAAAATTAATACTTTTTTAATTTTATAGATTTACAATTGAAAATTCTTTAAATTTGAAAATATAGAATTGAAAATTGTTTAATTTTCAAGATTTTTATTTTAAATGTAGGTATGTAATTTCAAATCTTTTTTTTATAATATTTAATCTAATTTTTAAGATTTACAATTGAAAATCCTTTAATTTTAACTTGTTTCAATTTTTAAGATTAACAATTATGCAATTATAAAAAGATTCTTTTGAAATAGCTCAATTTTGTTTATTTAAAATTAATATTTATTTCTCAAAAAATGAGGTAAACTTTCTATCAAATAAAAACTAATTTTTGATTCATAAATTGCCTATCATAATTTACAATATTTTGGTATTCCAATCTAGCTGCCAACACTGACAAACGACTCCGAATGCTAAATTTTTATTTTTATTTCACAAAAATGATGTACTGAATTTACTACAAACTTAAAATCAACATCTTATTCATCAACATCTAGGTGAGCAAATCATCTCACTTATCTATACTAATCCAAATGTACTATTTCTCTTAAAGCAACCATATTTCATGTTATTTACAACTACAAAATGTATCAATTCCTATTCATAGCTGTAAATTACCCTGAAAATTATCCTGATGAGGATAGCGGTCGGTTATCGAAACGTCGAATTAATTACGTATAACAATAAGGTCTGGAAGAGTCGTCTATAATCATATTTCGCCAAGGAGCAGCAAAGGACAAAAGACATTGGATGACAAAAGGTTTGGTTGATACTTACCATGAAATTCAAAAGGCCACTGCTAGGAAGGACTATCTTATAGAATGTCGATATGTAAATATTTTTCCGAATAGTATTAACTATTGTACGAAAAATATTAACCACTTACACTTTTATAGCCATACTTATTCTGAAAGACAACACGATATACTTTACAAAAGTAAAAAATCAAATAAGACAGTTAGATATCAAGAATTTTTATAATTATCTCAAATTTTTTAAAAATCGCTATTCAGATTCAAAAGCAGATTACAAAATTCCGAAAGAAAGGCTTGAAAACATTACTAAACATTTTGAAAACTCAGCCCAAGTGAAAACTAATAATAACATCAATAACAGGTTACAAAAGAAAATCGAAAATCTGAAAAGTAAGCAGCGATATAAAAATGTAGAATTAAACAAACATAGAGCAGCTAACAATAGCAAAATATTAGAAACAAGCGATCCATATTTGATAAACTTATTTGATTCTATTATTCCCGAATCAGTGGCAGATATACTTAGACTAGTTAAAAAATTCGACAGTAGTTCTCTATCAAATAAGCATATAGAAGTCTTTGAACAAAATTCCTGATTTGAAATCCAAGTCACAATGGCTACATAAACGTATAACCTGAGACAGAAGTTTATTACATTGAACTCTTCTCTGGCAAAAATTATTGCCTCATTATTATTTTTATTGTTTCTTGTTTTTCAATTAATTATTGCCTGAAAGAGTAAAATAATTGATAGAAGTTTTGTTTTCTCTCCAGAAAAACCTTCCAGGTAGGAAAACTCTCTTGCATATATTTCTGTTCCACAGAAACTAACCTTTAACATCTAGATGGCTGTCCTATAGTTAAACGTTAAATATATTAATTAGAATATGTTAGATTTTGTTAGTGTACTGGTCCAAAAAATTAATTCTCATGGTGGCTGAATATCAAATATACTACGAGGAGTCAATTTCAGTTTGTGGTTTTTTGCTATCTACGATGCCTTTTTATTTAGAAAAAGAGTTTTTAGTGTGGCCAACAACATTTTTTATCAAAATGTATTTTCAAGAATTTCGACAACACTCCAAAAGTTTTACTACAATGAGTTGCTCTTTTAAGTCAAAACTTTTTCAGAAGGACTTACCTATTAAGAGACAATATTATTCTGATTCGTTATCTGCCTGAAAAGGCCCTTCATCGAAAAACGAAACGTTTAAAAGTTCCTAATTCTCATTGAATACAATTTTTGGACCAGTATACCAACAAAATCCAACATCTTCTAATTAATTTCTTACCTGGTCAACATCAATTAACGTCAGCTGATTAAATATGTTAACCCGAAATATCTAGATGTTAAGTGTGAACGGTCATTTTTCTCTGTGTAATGAAATTCAGTTAATTATCAGTGAAATAATACTAATTCAATTAGGGTGACAAGGCCTGACTGATTTACAAGCATGCTATCGCTTATCCGACTAAAAAATGATTGGATGGCATCTAGACACGAATGATATTGAACATTTTCTTTGTGTGATTTTCGCGAGGCTTACGCTTTGTCTTGTTTTTAAAAAAGATATCTTGTTACGCCATAATTCTAACCTAACCAAGTACTTTTTTTCAATTTTTTGTATTATTTTCAAGTTTATTGACATTAAACTATTATCCCCATTTAATTAATACTTTTATTGAAAATTGACTGTATAAATTAAGGAACAGCATTACAAAACGTAACTTAAAGAAAGTCGAACATAAGGTTATAATTCCCTTATATAAGCATATTATTTATTATTATGTTGGCCCCCCTTCCACTCACAGATACTCATGACCTTGTACTTTGATACTAAACACAGTCACAAAACGCGGCAAGTGATTAGTAGATTCGTCGGTGTCAGTCGTTGTTTCGGAACTCCATATTCTGCTTACGCATTCGTCATAATTCACGAGTATAGACACTAGACAGCCCCTCTATAGGGATCCGACAATCACACTGGAAAGCCCTATAGGGCTCCAACATTTATCCTGGAGAGCTCGTTTATAGGGATCCAACATTCATACTGGAGAACCCGTTTATAGGGATCCAAACATTCATACTGGAGAGCCCTATATAGATCCACTATTCATACTGGAGAGCCCATTTAGAGGGATCCATCTTTCTTACAACCGCTGGTTCCAATGCCAACGACTGAGACCAACAATTAAAAATATTAACTTTATTTAAATTAAACGGCGAGAGACAAACACAACTTTACAAACGCATATGAACATACACATATACAAAAAAGGTTAAAAATTAAAAATGATATATCGGAGCCTAATGTTATCGTTAAGGTAAAGGTCATGTCCCAGTAAAGGAGATGGTGCTCGTTCTCTATAGTACTTTAACTGGGCTATATTTTCAGTCAGGCTCAAAGCTCTCTAGTAAATCAGTGCTCAGAGCAATTCGTTGGTGAATGATCCCAGCAACATCATCATGTCTGCGCGTGTACTCTTGCGAGGCAAGCATCGTACAGTCAATAATGATGTGTTCGATGTTCTCATTGGGATCTCCACGAAGGCGCCATCTGTTAATAACTGCCGCCATTCTGAGGATGTGTTTTTCGTAATTCCTCCTTTTAATTACCCTGTCCTGGATGGCAATGTCAAATCCTTCCGTCTCCACAAAGAGGTCTTCCCGCCTCAACCAGAGGTTTGAAGCATCGCTATCCACGCAAGGAAGATCTAATGTTTGGGGGTATTGCTTGTGTAGCGGGTTACCTCGCCACTGAGCAGCTTGCTGTTCAGCGTTGAGATGTTCGATGTCCTGGAAATCAACAGCTGCCGGTTTTAGGAGAGTATACACTCAACTATAAAGATTAAGTCGTAGAGTTAGATTGTAGTTCTGTTTTGGAAATATTCGCGCAACTTCGTAACCTGAGAGTCACACAATTGACGAACATCCAAGATCTCTCTGCCTCCAAGCTTGCGTGCAGAACTATTCTCTCTACAGCTGTCCTTTCATGGTGCATTCGGTGCTCAGACATTTTCACGCAGATGATTCTGTTAAGTCTCTCAAGGTCAGTCATAGACCAGGTGACCAAACTAAAGGAGTATGTTAAGAGAGAAATTGCATAGGTGTTAATTGTCTTTATGATGTTCTTCGCACTGAGGCCAGACGCCAGATTCCGACTAAGGTTTACCGGATTTCCATAATCAGCCACGGACTAAGTCAAGTGCCGCACTACAAGTACTCAGTACCTTGAAGAATAAAGCCTTGCACCAGATCTCGCTGTTCGATGATCTTCTGAAAACACCTTACTAACGCAGGATGCACACTTGTTAGGTAATTGTACCAGAAGTTGGGGACCATGCCTGGAGCTGGACTTTCCAGTTACTCGTTTTTTTCAAAACCGCTGAAAAAATCTGAAGCTGTGATGTTAGTTCGCTCAATTTCAGGGTTATTGCTTGCTCTTTCTTTCTGCAATTGGGACTACGTGTGTTTAAATTGCTTTGGTTCGTTTTTCCTCCGACACCCGACCAATAGTCAGTCATGTCTTTCAATTGAGGGACTTCGGTGTCTTGCTGGTTATTTTGCTTTACACTCAGTTCACGATAGTTGCGTTTCTATGGCTTTTTATATTTTTTTAACTTAGGGTTTCATTCACACATTCCAGGCACTCTTTCCTCATCCAGCCTTCGGGTATGCTACCATTTACCTTACCTCGACAAGATTTTATCACATAAATATCTAGAATCTTTCTTGTTCAAGAAAAAACTCTCTACAGCCAAGATCTACTTTTGACTAAGTTATTTGATGGTCACCCCGATTCTCTCTTCCTTCTGGGAGGGATAATAATGCTCGTATTGGGGACCTGAATTGCTTGGAAGTCGAAGCCCTGTCTCTGAACGCGCGATTTTCACCAGCTAGGACGACGATCGACTCTTTAATTAATAGCAGAGGATTTAATTTAGTCAATTTTTCAGAATATAATGATTTATTAGTATTGAATGGTAGAACAATTGAAGACGACCCAGCTTATTCCACATTTAATGGACGCACTGATTAACAGAATGCTGATAGTTTAGTAGATATAGTTGCGTGATAACGGGATCTGTACGGAACTCATAGAAAATCTTGAGATGTTGCTAATTCCAATGTTGTCTGACCACATTCCAGCGGTAGTGACGCTCGACATAACCTAGCGCAGCAGCTTAGCACTCCTCGAACTTTGGAACCTCCTTAACATAAACTGATGTGCAGGTAAAATTGTGGTGTACCCTATGCTGAACTTTTAAGGGCTACCTCATCTCTCTTAGGACCAGATAGAGATATTGAAGCGCTGAATTATAGACTGACAGAAACAATCAGAGTATCAGCAAAAAAATGCGGCCTCTCGACTGAAACGAGTTTGAATTATGAGAGTAGAAAGCCTTGGTTTGATTTAAGTTGTGCGTTAAGTAAACAGGATCGAAGGAAGAACTAGAAATATGTGATAAGTCTAACTATACGTTAGCGGATGATAGCAAGTTTAAGAATTCAAAGTACGACTTTTAAGCTAATCCAGCAAAAAAAAAGTTTAACATATTGCATATGTTAATAAAACTTTTGCAACTTGCCAGAACTCAGCTAAATGTTTACTTTATTTTGATGTTGCCATTTACCGGCCGATGGGCCCATCCTTAAGTGACAATATGGGTGCAGAAGTAAATTCTGTAGCGACGAAAACTCTTTTATTACAACGAGGCCCGTCGATTTGCTTTACGTGATTTTCCTTGTTTCTTCTCGATTATAACAGACGCAGATGGCCTTAAGCCTTACAGTTTTGAATTATTATCTTCACTGTGATATACAAGTATTAGTAAGAAGGAAGATTCAGCAAATGGCTTCCTTTAGAATTTTCCAAACAATTGAAACTTTCCCTTTTCTGCTTATTAGTGTTAAGTAACCTCTCCAAAATATTAAAATACCTTTATTCAATTCATCTTTAAATAATATTTTCTCAGTTGAATTCAAGCTAATACCTTTAGTCTCGAATCAAATTATACCAAAAATTACGAGCGGGACGTAACAGAACTTTTTTTACTTTCGAAAAAGATTGGTTGGGGCATTTCCGAAAGATTAAAGCCTTGATAGCCATAATACATTGACTTTATTATCATCTGTAATAACGAGTTACTTATAACACTTTAAGCCGACCTCGGAAAACAGGGATTTTCATATTTCAGTCTTACATTTTTTTTGTGATTGAATTAATGTTGTGGAGGATTTTCGTTTACACGCTCTACTCTATAATTAAAAAAAATTGGGCGAAAACGGCCTACTGGAATTTCCCTGACTTCAGCTTTGGTCAATGAGGAAATCATGCCGGTCTCCATGTTTATTTTTGCCCGTACTGTACCCTTTTTACTTAGATTATAATGATATATTCCAGCAAAAACCTCACTAGTCTCCAATATTGCAAAGACGTTACCATTGGATGTTGCTAGTACAATTTGTTCTCGGTTTGGCACGGGCACATGGGCATGAAGTCGCGCGAGTAATTTAACTGGCTTATCCGTAGGAAACGTGTATCTCCGTAATTCCAATAGCAAGTGCGGATTCTTATTGGGAGTAATCCGAATCAATTGAAGTTGGTCAAGTGCATATTCAAGTCCGTCGCGAGAAGCAATATTGGTAGGGGGAGCCATGCATCTGGCACCAGGAGACCTGGACCTGGCACGAACAGGCGGGTCGGCAGGAAAAGGAGGCCTGGCCGGAGAATGAGGTTTCGCTGTAGCAAGAGACACGTCAGGAGTATGTTGTCTATCTGAACAATACACTGTAAATAAAAAGTATTATTTTAGGGCTAATTTCATGTATTAAAATAAGACTCAGAAAATGCTGACTCGAGTGATACTAAAATGAGACCACTGGTTCCAACCCAGCGTCGTTGTTTTGTTTCAAAAATAACGGCATGAAGTTATTCTACTTATGAACAGGACACGCATAATATACCGTGAAAAACAGATCTCTAGTTTTTACAGTGTAAGAATGTTTGTGACAAGGAACGCTAGGAACAGGGTCGCCATTAGGTAAACACTCGAACTGTGAAATCAACTCTTTAAGAAGAAAGATTGTTTTTTTTTATAAGGTATGTTGGTTTTAAAATTAAAAACTTTTCAATTTCTGGAAATTTGAAGAGTTACAATTAAAAATTCTGGAATATTTTCAATATTTATATTTTGAAAGCTTGAAGGTTTGTTAGTACTTCAATTTTTAAGATTAAAAATGAAAACTCTTCAATTTTGAAGATGAATTAATGCAAAATTTTATTTATGATCATTTTGAAAATTAAAAGAATCATTATTATTATTATTTCAGATTCACGATTCAAAGTTCTAGAATTGAAAAAAAATAACAATGAAAAACTCCTCAGTCTTAAAGATGTATTATTAAGTAAAAATTCCTAAATTGTGATGATTTTGAAGATCAAAAGTAAAGTTTGCAATTCTAAATATTTCAAATTGAAAAAATGTCGAATATGAAGCATCACAATTACGTTTTCAGTTTTTTAAAGAGTGAGAATTTTTTGTTAGCAATTGATTTATTAAGTCGATACACACAAAAAACTTAGTTGAAAAATATTATTAGGTTTCAAGAAAATGAAGAAGGCATTTTTTTCGCTCGAGGGGCACGTTTTTGAAATGTTGGACGGTGATAAAAAAATCCAATTTCAAATTTTTTAAAAACGAGGATTCTATTTCAGCTAAAAAGATTTGTCAGTCATCATTAGCTTGATGCGACTGCGCATGCGCAAAGGTGCCTGAGCTTAAATTCATAATGAAGCCCTTACAGAATGCTTACAACCAAACAATTAAAAAATGAGATCATAAAGAAATCTTTTCGTCAGCTTATGTATTAGAATTTTTTTGATTTTTGAGCCAACATTCTAATTTGAAAAGTTTGCGAAATCCACATGAAATTTGAGTGGTAATTTCATACAAAGAACGAAACATCGAAGCATCACATGGAATAGGACGTAGCATTCTACGTTTGTTACCAGATATTACTTCATGGTTTGGTTTCTGTGTGCTTAAAATCATTAAGCCACAACTACAACTGTGGAATGAGACATGTTTTTAAAGTACGCAGGGTACGAAAAACTCAAAAATGACCCTATTTCAAAATATCACCCGAATTTCAACGTGTATTTTCATGATGATATTTTCACTTGGTGACTTCTCATGTAACCATGATTCGGAGTAAGGCGTACAATTTTCCACTTTAACTCAATGTACTTTCTGATTCAGAAATTCTGACAAATTGCGTATCAACAGGAAACGTTCTACGAATTCTATTTTTTATCAAACATTTTGGATTCCTCCAAGATAAATTCGTATTCATTTAGGACAAACTCAAACAGAGTTTGAAAAAAATAGCAATGGGATAGAATGCGGATTACATCGAACAAATTTTTATTTGCGGAAATATAGCAAATGTTTTTAAAACTATAGATTCATTATGGTATTATATTCACCAATAGAATTCAGGATAACGGTGAAGGTGAAGAGCAGAATATAAGCGCTCTTCATTTTTTCCAATGAGGGGAATCACTGAGTAGTGCGTTGATTGAGAATTTGGTTACCACTATGTATCTAATAAATGTTCTGATGTTTAACTGAAGTATATACAGTATGGCCAAATTCATAGTAGTCATATTAATGAGTGCATCTTAATCGTTATCTGGTCGAGTATAGGTGCCGAGCTTGTGCTTCTGAGATACTCATATTTGTATTTCATAAATCAGTCCAATTCGGGAATGAAGTTTTATTATCTCAACCGAGGACATCTTTCTAAAGATTTCTAGTAAGGTTCAAAGATAACAATATTTTTTGTTGAAATCATGTAGACATAAAAACCATCCCATAATGGCCTGCTGAATGGAGTTATTATTGGAAAAAACTATTAGGTCGTTATTAAAATGGTTAAATAATTGTTTAATTGCCTGAGTATTGCCCCGTAGTCTTTTCTGGCGTCCGAAATGTTAAAGAATACATGGCAGTTCGGTAAACTTTAATAACGCATAATAATATTTTCCAAATGTACAGTAAAGATTTTCAAAAGTAAAAATTAATGCACGTTGTGTAACCATTAAAGACTATTCTGTCATGAATTGATGAAAAATTCGATAGAATTCCATGTTCGTTAAATAAAGTTTGCAAATATAAAGTGAAGCAAACTTTAAATTATGCAATGTTAATGATTCCCTTGAAATCGGTTATAGAATTACAAATTTCGATGAATCTGAGTAAAAATGTATTATTTACTCGAAAATTTGGTAAAGTTTTAAATGAATGCTAGAGAATGAAGAATTATATTTTTAAGGTTTATCCAGTATCAAAGAGCTTTTCATTTTTGCTATGTAAGACTTTATACCAATTTATATTTACCATTTTTTTAATTTGGACGAACGTGTTGCATTTTTAAATTACTTTTAGTCCTCGTTAGCGTTCAGTATTTAATAATGTTTTCCTACCAAATATGTCATTTTTGCTTTCATTTATTAGGATACAATTTTTTTTACGGCAGGATTCTACTTTCGAACGCGCGAAAAAAATGCTATTTTTGTAAACATTTTTAAGAAACATTTAGAAAGATATTGATTTAGCGTTTGTTATGCTTAATAAAGATACTCTTAAAATACTATAAAAAAAATTTTTTAGTTCATTTTATGCGCTCTATATACATTTAAGTAGCACTTTCTCGAAACCACGTTTTTACCGCTTCTTAAAAAAATCTCCTAAACTACCCAATCGATTTGTCTGAAATTTGTAGCATATATTACGTACATAGACATCAACCGGTGGTAGCAGATTTTTGCATTTTATTCAAAAAAACAAAACAAAATGGCGGCAATTCGAAAAAAAATCAAAAATTAAATTTTTTGCTTCCCGTGTAGAAATTGTTACAGGGATCCGATCGGGAGCCGGCCGGATAGCCCCAGTTTAAACCGGGCGCTGGCCGGGGATCCGGCCAAAAACGCCACGGTAAACTTGCCGGAACCCGGCTTTCATACCGGCCGGGATCCGGTCGTGTAACCCGGCCACATACCGGTTAAAAAATTTTGCTTCAGGCGAGAAATTGGTAACTTGGATTGTCTTTTAAGGCTCATCGTAAAGAATACGG
>JAABKJ010002204.1:0-28557 GCA_011634705.1 Andricus grossulariae
AATTCGTCCTTTTTGGTAAAAAGATTATTTTTAATTAAAAAAATGATTTTTTTTGTTGAAAATTCATCTATGTAATTTATTGAAAATTTGTCTTTTTTTGGTAGACCATTAATTTTGTTCTAAAAACCCATCTTTTTGCTTCGAAAATTCAACTATTTGGTTGAAAGTTGATGTATTTTCTTGAAAATTTGTCTTTTGGTAGACAATCTCCTTTTTAAAATTCGTCTTTTTTGGTAGAAAATTAATCTTCTTTGTTGAAAATTCATATTTTTGGTTGAAAATTTAACTATTCGGTTCAAAATTCATGTATGTATTTTGTTGAAAATTCGTATTTTGGCGTTGATAAGTCAACTGTTTGGTTGAAAATTTATGTATTTTGTTGAAAATTTGTCCTTTTTGGTAGAAAGATTATCTTTAATTAAAAATAATTTTTTGGTTAAAAATTCATGTATGTATTTTATTGAAAATTCGTCTTTTTTGGTAGAAAATTAATCTTCTTGGTTGGAAATTCATCTTTTTGATTGATAGTTCAACTATTCGGATGAAAATTCATGTATGTAGTTTGTTGAAAATTCATCTTTTTCTGAAACGTGCAACTCTTATATAAAAATTAATAATCCGTTCAAACTGATGATTCAACGATTTTGTTGAATATTCGTATTTTTGTGTAAATATAAGATAGAGCCCCATAAAAAATGTTTATTTTATTTTTTCAAGTGTGGAACTTTTTGAACCCCTTTTTCTCGTTTGGCCGCACTGTGCGTCGTGCCGCCCCTAAAAATTTGCCGCCCTAGGGCCGTGGCCTTTTCGGCCTCTGGGCTAAATACAGCACCGTATGCAGCTGAGAATTCGAAAGTGGACTAGTGGAGTGAGATCGAAATTGAAAATGTTCAGTGTACCTCGCATGCATTTAACCCGCGGGTTCCGAGTGAAAGAGATGAATACATTCCAGGAAGAAAATGAGTTTACAGCTGGATGTAATTCGAGGCACGAACGGACGAGTTTGAACAATGCAGTTTTCATCTGGATAGTCGAGTCGCGAGATAATCGAGAGATCAATTTTTTAAAGTCGCGGATACCGTAAACTGGGGCTAAGCGGCGCATGTGGGGTAAAGAGGCGCACTCTTGATTCTGCATTACTGAGTGCGATATTTGCCTGCAGGGTGGCCACACAGTCACTTAAGTCACTTTTAATCACTTTTTTTTAGTCACTTTTTAGGCAGTTTATTAAAGAAAAAGTCACTATGGTCACATTTTTTTAAGGCAAAGGCCACTTTAGTGACAAAATCTTTGAACTTTAAAATACACATCTCGGTTATATTCATTTAAAGAAGAATAATTAATAGTCTTCAATTTAAATGATATTTATTTAAAAACAAAATTTTTAATTGAAATATAAATTTATTAGTCATTTTTATTCATCTTATTGTATTCAACATCGACTGCACATTCTTTCCCCTTTTTTCTTCGTTTCTCATTTTTTAAAGAATTCTACTTTTTCCCTCTATTTACAAAGAAACTTCCTCTTTTTCTTGGGGGTTTTTTTTTGCTTAAATTGGAACGGAATTAATAGCACTCAATAAGAAAATCCAACTATTTTCGTTTTTTTTGAACATTTAATTTTTTGATTGAAAATTCAACTATTTAGTTGAAGTCATATTTTTTGGTCAAAAATTGAACTGTTTTGTTGAAAATTCATCTTTTTGGATAGAAAATTCATATTTTTTGCTAGAAAAGTCATTTTCTTTGGTTGAAAATTAACTTTTTTGTTTAAAATTCATCTGGATTAAAAAAAGCGTCTTTTTGACCCGAAAATTCAACAGTTTACTTTCAAATGCCACTGTTTTTGGTTTCAGTTTAATCTCTTTTGTTAAAAATTTCTACCATTTCTTTTAAAAATCATCTATTTAGTGAATAATTCAACTTTGTTGAAAATTCGTCTATTTTTCGATGAAAATTCAGCTATTTGGTTGATAATTCATCTTTCTTGGTCGAAAATTAACTTTTTTGTTGAAAATTTATCTCTTTTCTCGTTAGAATTTCATTTTTTTTGTTCAAAATGCCGAGTTTTTAAATTTTGAGTTGATACTGAATCATCTGTTTTGGTTAAGGATTCATCTATTTTGTTAAAAATTAACTATTTTGGTTGAAGATTCATCATTTTAGTCGAAAATTCATCTCTCTGGTTGAAAATTGAGCTATTTTGTTGAAAAATCGTTTTTTTCGGTTGAAAATTAATATTCTTACCAAAAATGTACCTATTCGATTTCGGATCGAAAATTTATCTTTTTTTTTAGTAGAAACTTCAATTATTTGGCTGAAAATTCATGTATTTTGTTCAAAATTCTTTTTACGGTAGAAAATTCATCTTTTTTGGTTGAAAATGGAACTACTTGGTTGAAAATGACATTTTTGGTTCAAATCCATCTTTTCAAGATTGAATTTCAAAGGTTTTCAAAAAAATTGGACTTTTAAAATTAAAACTTAAACTCTGTTGTTAAAAATTAATTTCTTTTGGAAGAAAATTATTTTTTTTTTAGTTAAAAATTCTACCCTTTTTTGGTAAAAATTTCGTCTTTTTTTGGTTAAAAATGCAATTGTTTAGTTGATATTTAATAATCTGTTTTGGTTGAAGATTCAACTATTTGGGTTAAAAATTAATTTTTGTGTTTGAAAATTCCTTATTTTCATTGGAAATTCATCTCTCTGTTTGAAAATAAAATTATTTTCGTGAAAATTCGTTTTTTCGTGGTTGAAAATTGTTTTTTCTTGTTGTTGAAAATTAATTTTCTGTACTGAAAATTTAATGATTCCATTTTCAATTGAAAATTTATCTTTTTTGAGTAGAAGCTTGAACTATTTGGTTGAAAATTCATGTATTTTTTTGGAAAATTCGTATTTTATGGTATAGAAAATTTAACTTTTTCGTTAAGACTTGATCTCTTTTTTTTTTTTTTTTGAAAAATCAACCATTTGTTTGAAATTTGATGTATTTTTTCGAAAATTCGTCAATTCAGGTAGAAAATTAATCTTTTTCTTTAAAAATTCACCTTTTTGGTTGAAAATTCAACTATTTGGTTCAAAATTAATTATTTTTTTGAAAATTCATGCTTTGTTGTTGGAAATTGACCTTTAAGGTTAAAAGTCAATCTTTTTGTTAGAAAATTGAGCTATTAGAGTAGATGTATAGGCTGCGTTCTAATTATAAATTCCTACCTCACCGACATCGAGAAGATTCTAGCTGTAGTGGTTTGTGTCCGTGCTAAATTTTTCTAGAAAAGTGGTGCATGTCCGTGCTAAGCTTCCAGGATATTCCCGAGGGTCCTGATGACGTCATCAAGAATGCCGGTAAGGTAGGAATGCATGATGACGTCATCAGGACCCTTGGGAATATCCTGGAAGCTTAGCACGGGCATAAACCACTTTTCTAGAAAAATTTAGCACGGACACAAACCACTACAGCTAGAATCTTCTCGATGTCGGTAAGGTAGGAATTTATAATTAGAACGCAGCCTATACATCTACTTATTAGGTTGAAAAGGTATCCATTTTGTTGAAAATTTTGTCGTTTGGTTTAAATTTAATATTATTTTTTAGTTGCGGATTCAACTATTTCATTAAAAATTAATTTTTTTTGGTTGAAAACTAATAACTTTAGGTGAAGATTCATCTCTTTGATTGAAAATTAAACTATTTTATTAAAAATTCGTTTTTTTGTGGTTGAGAATTTTTTTAACTGAAATTTTAACTTTTACATTTTTAATTGAAAATGCAACTATTTAATTGAAAATTCCTTTTTTTCTTGTTGAAAATTAACGTACTTAGTTGAAAATTCATCTTTTTGGTAGTAAATTTAGTTATTTTGTAAAAAATTCAACTTTTTTGGTAGAAAATTTGTGTTTTTGGTTAAGAATGCATCTTTTTGGTTGAAAATTCGACTACTTGGATGAAAGTTGAACTACTTTGTTAAAAAACTAATTGTTTCTGGTTAAAGATTCATTTTAGTTAAAAAATCATCCCTCTGAAAATTTAACTATTTTGTTAAAAATTCTTCTTTTTTAACATTAATGTTTTTAACTGAAAATTTAACTGTTGCATTTTGGTTTATAATTTTTTTCTTTTTCAGTAAAAAATTCAATTATTTGGTTGGGAATTCATGTATTTTACAGAAAATTCGTGTTTTTTAATAGAAAATTAATCTTATTTGTTGAAAATTCATCTTTTTGTTCAAAAATGCATCTAACTGTCTGTGAAGTCTTTAATATTAAAATAAAAATGATTTAAATTTATAATTTTCTGGTTTTCTAGATGGTATTGTAAAGACCCAAGATATAGTTACGATACGAGTATAAGTCAAAGGTTTATTGAGCTTGTAATAAAATGTATTGCAATTTGTCTGCACATTACTTGTATAATTTATTCCAGCAATTGGCAATTGAGATATGTAAAATATGGAGGCGTGCAGCTAACATTTTTAAAAGTTCGATTGCAAAACCTAGAAGAAGCAATAACGCGTTTTAAGTACATAATTAAGGGTGCGCCGCTTTGCCCCACATATGCGCCACTTAGCCCCGGCTTATAGAAGTTCAACAACATCGCATGGCCGACCAGTCTATGGTTACTTGGTACCTACTCGAAAAGTGATGGGACTCGACGAATATTCACCACAAATGGAAATTTATTGTGAATATTTTCCTCCCTCGTAAATTCACCTGAGGGCATTCCATGGAAAATTTATTTCCACAACCGTGCGAAATTTTCTCACCGCGAATAAAAATAGATTAGAGTCGAGAGCGTGCCATCGTTTGGACAGTTGGACACTAGCAATTAATATTATTGATGAAATTTTGTTTTCGAATCAAGTTTAATCGAGTGGAAATGTGAAGCAGGGTTGATTCTAATAATTGAATTCCGTCGCTTTTTATACAATTGAAAATTCAGTGGCGAAAAATGAGGTTGTGGCGATTTTCTATTAGGAGGGTCACTTTGATTTGAGAGATCTAGGAAACTTCGTTTAGTCCGTACTTTATACCAGAACCGAAATTGTGTTTAGCTTGTCTTTATTCGATATTTTCCTTTTGTCCAAAATTGCATTGGCCTGGATTTCTGAGGTCGAAATTTCATCTGTGGAAATTTTATTTGTCTCACAGGAGCTTACTGGGATTTTCTGGAAATAATGAAACTGCAAAAAATGGAATATTAAAAAATAAAATTTATATAAAACATGCAAATAGATTTTTTCAAAATTAAACTTCAGATTGAAAGTCTTAATAGTTTTATCAGTGTTTATCAGGGTTTTATTTTGTCAGGGTATGTCGGGGAATTTCAGGGAAAACCTCTGAAAGAGTAAGGGAATTTTCGATAAACAGAAGTTGAAGTTGATTTTATTTGATTGAAAATTCAACAATTTGGCTAAAATGTCATTCTTTTTAGTTGAAGATTAATCTTTTTGGGTTGAAAATTCAACTGTCTGGTTGAAAATTAATTTTTTTTCTAACTAATATTTTTTGTTTGACAGAAATGTTGTGAAATTTGAGTTGATTGAGTTGATTTTTAACAAAAATGTGTTAATTTCAAACCGAATAGTTGAATTTCCTATAACAAAATATTTAAATTTTCAACAGCTGATTTTTTTAACAATTAAAAGTTCAACTGTTGAAAATATAACCAATATGGCAACAAATTCAACTATTTCTTTTAAAATTTAATTTTTTGTTGAAAATTGTATTTATTGTCTTAAAAATTCATCTCTTTAACTTCAAAATTCAACCATTTTTTTTATTTTGATTTTCAATCTTGACTGAAAATCTTTGTTAATTGAAAATTGAACTCTTTTGTTAAAAATTCGTCTTCTTGGTTCAAAAATTCATCTCTTATAACAATGAAATCTTTTTTAGTCAAAAATGAAACTGGTTAAAAATTAATCTGTTTTTGTTAAAGATTTAAATATTTTGTGGAAAATTTGTCTTTTTTAGGTGAATTCAATTGTTTTTGGTTTATAATAAAAATATTTTCTAGTTGAAATATTAACTGTTACATTTTTTGTTCAGAATTATTTTTTAGTTGAAAATTCAACTACTTAATTGAAAGTGATTCGTCATTTTAGTTTAAAAACCTTTTTATGGTTGAAAACCCTTTTTTTTTGTTAAAAATTAATTTTTTTGTAGCTGAGAGTTTAACTATTCCAGGTTTGGTTGAAAATTTACTTTATGATTTGGTCGAAGATTCGACTATTTGGTTAAAAATGAATTTCTTTTTTTTTTTTGGTTGAAAATTCATTTTTTTATTGCAAATTAATTTATTAGAACTGAAAATGGACCTATTCCATTTTTTGTGGAAAATTGATATTTTTTGTTAAAAATCCAACTACTTGGTTGAAACTTCATGCACTTTAATTAAAATTCATCTTTTTGTGGTGGAAACTTACAATTAATTAATTAAATAATTAATTGTTCAATTGTTAAAAAATTTATTTTTTGGTGGAAAAATTAATTTTTTTAACTGAACAAAAAACTTTTTTATCTGTTCCATTTTTAGTTGAAAATTTTTTCTTCTTTAGTTGAAATTTCATGTATTTTGTTAAAATGTTCCTTTTTTGGTGGAAAATATATCTTTTTGGTAGAAAATTGAACTATTTGGTCGGAACTTCATGTATTTGGTTAAAAATTCATTTTTTATGGAAAAAAAAATAATCCTATTGGTTAAAATATATTTTTTTTTGGGTTGAAAATTGATTTTCAATAGTGAAAAATTAACTATTCTATTTTTGGTTAAAAATGTATCTCCTTTATTTGCAATTTCGTGTACTTTATTCAAAATTTGTATTTTTTGGTAGAAAATACATCTTTTTAGTTGAAAATTAAATTATTTGGAATTAAATTAATTTTTTTCATGGACGTTTCATCATTTTAGTTGATAATTTATATCTTTGCTTGAAAATTTAACTATTTTGTTGGAAATGTAACTATTTAATTTTTTTTAAATCCATCTGTTTTTGTTAAAAATTCAAGTATTTGGTAGAAACTTCAGGTATTTTTATAAAAATTAATCTTCTATGATGAAAAACTAATCTTCTTGGCTAAAAATTTATTTATTTTTTTTTGAAAATTTATTTTTTAAACTGAAAAATTAACTATTTTATTTTTGGTTCAAAAATTATCTTTTATAGTTGAAATTTCATGTATTTTGTTGAAAATTTCTCTTTTTTAGTATTTTATATTTTAATATTTGGATACAAATTCATCTTTTATGGTAGAAAATAATTCTATTAATTAAATTTTTTTTTGTTTGCAAATTTATTTTTAAACGTGAAAAATTAACAATTTTATTTTTGTTTCAAAAATTATCTTCTTTAGTTTAAATTTCGTGTATTTTGTTGAAAATTCGTATTTTTTTATGGTAGAAAATACATATTTTTAGTTGAAAATTAAATTATTTGGAAATAAATCAATTTTTTTGATGGACGGTTCATCATTTTAGTTGATAATTTATATCTTTGGTTGAAAAATTAACTATTTTGTTGAAAATGTAACTATTCCATTTAAAAAAAAAAATCCATCTGTTTTTGTTAAAAATCCAACTATTTGGTAGAAACTTCATGTATTTTGATAAAAATTAATCTTTTATGGTAGAAAATTAATCTTCTTGGCTAAAATTATCTTTTGGTTGAAAATTTATTTTTTAAACGGAAAAATTAACTATTTTATTTTTGGTTCTAAATTTATCTTCTTTAGTTAAACTTTCTTGTATTTTTTGGTAGAAAATACATCTTTTTGGTTAAAAATTGAACGATTTAGTTCAAAATTAATTTTTTTGATGATCCATTTTTTCTCGAAAATTGATATTTTTAGTTGAAAATTAATTGTTTTAACTGAAGTTTAATTATCCTATTTTTGGTTTAGAATTTATCTTTTTGAGTTGAAAACTCAACTATTTACTTGAATGTTCATCTTTTTTGGCGGAAAATTCAACTAGTTTGTTGAAAATTCTTTTTTTTTAAATTAATTTTTAAACTTAAAATTGATTATTTTTAGTTGAAATTTAATTTATTTTGTTAAGAATTCGTTTTTTATCTGTAGGAAATTAATCTTCTTGATTGAGAACACAATTTTTTATTTGACAAATTAACTATTTTATTTTTGGTTCAAAAATTATCTTCTATAGTTGAAATTTCATGTATTTTGTTGAAAATTTGTAATTTTAGGTAGAGAATACATGTTTTTTGTTAAAAATTGAACTATTTAGTTCAAAATGAATTTTTTTGATTGAGGATCCATTTTTCTCGAAAATTGATATTTTTAGTTGAAAATTAATTGTTTTAACTGAAGTTTAATTATCCCATTTTTGGTTTAGATTTTATCTTTTTGAGTTGAAAACTCAACTATTTGCTTGAATGTTCATCTTTTTTGGCGGAAAATTCAACTATTTTGTTGAAAATTCTTATTTTGTTTAAATTAATTTTTAAACTTAAAATTGATTATTTTCAGTTTAAATTTAATTTATTTTGTTAAGAATTCGGCTTTTTTGGTAGAAAATTAATCTTCTTGATTGAAAACTCAATTTTTTATTTGAAAAATAAACAATTTGGTTAAAAGTTCATCTATTTTGTTAAAAATCCAGGTTATTTTTGTACCCGAAGGAAAAATTTATAGCGGTCAGGAAAAATAAAAAATTTATCAGGGAAAGTCAGGAAATTGGGATTTCGTAACAACCATATGTGTTATGCTTGTTTTTCATTTTAAGGGTCTGAAAATTGTTCATTTTCAAATTGGAATCCTATATATATATTTTTTTTATTAATAATTCACAGCGCAATATTTCCCGCGAGGCGTAGAGCGCATATAATAATGTTAGTTGAATAATAAATTCCGTATAAATTTTGTCCTAACTAATAAACTGTCGAGAAATTCAACTCAGCGAGGTGGAAGTCGTATTCACTCTATGGTAATACGCTTAATGAATAATTACGCAGTCGTAGATGTTCCTACTTTTTTTCGCTATTCTGGATCAAGTTAGTGCCTTCACTGTTAAATAAACTCGCGAGGATAATTAATAAAGTATTCTATAGGGACGTTTTTCCAGTACTGACTGAAGCTTTTTTTTATTTGCTCTAGGCTGAGAGAACATCAAAAATTTATGATTCGTATTAAATCACAATCATTTTTGGTTAAAATGTATTACTTTTAGTTGAAAATGCAATTATTTGGTTGAAAATCGATGTATTTTGCTGAAAATTCGACTTTGGTTTTCAAATTCAACTTTTTCAGTTGAAAATTCGTATTTTTTGGCAGAAAACTAATATTATTAATTTGAAATGTCCTATTTTTGGTTCAAAATGCAACTTTTTGGTTGAATCTTTTGATGAAAATTAATTTTTTGTTAGGGATTTATCATTTTAGTTAAAAATTGGTCATTTTGATTCAAATTTCTACTATTTGGTTTGAAATTTTTTTTTTTTAAATTCGTTTCATTTTTGGCTGAAAATTAATTATTGTAACTGAAAATGTAAAAATTACATTTCTGGGTAAAAATGTATTTCTTTTAGTTAAAAATGCAACGTAGTGGTTGAAAGTTATGTAATTTGTTGAAAATTGTTTTATTTTTATTTTAAAATCCATATTTTTTAGTTGAAAATTCGTATTTTTTTGTATGAAACTAATCTTCTTAATTTAAAATTTCCTATTTTTTGTTTAAAATGCACCTTTTTGGTTGATACTTGAACTCTTTTGTTGAAAATTAATTTTTTTGTTTAAGATTCATCATTTTAGTTAAAAATTTATCTGTTTTGTTCAAATTTATACTATTTTTATACTATTCATGTATTTTATTGAAAATTGGTCTTTTTAATTTTAAAATTTATCCTTTTTAGTTGAAAATTCGTATTTTTTGGTATAAAACTAGTCGACTTGATTTGAAATTTTCTATTTTTTGGTTAAAAATGCAAGTTTTTAGTTGAAAATTAAGTTTTTTGTTCGGAAACTAATCTTCTTGTTGGAAAATTAATCTTTTTGGCTAAAATATCAACTAATTGGTTGAATTGTGAAATCTTTTGCTAAACATTAACTTTCTTGGTTTAAGATTTATTATTTTAGTGAAAAATTTATCTCTTTAGTTGAAAATTAAACTATTTTTTTTAAACTTTGTTTTTTTTTTTTACAGAATTTTTTTTAAACTGAAAATGTAACTATATCGTTTTTGCTTAAAAATTGATATTTTTAATTATAAATTGATCTTTTCTAGTTGAAGATTCAACTATTTGCTTAAAAATTAATTTATTTTGTTGAAAATTCGTCTTTTTTCGTAGAAAATTTATATTTTTGGTTGTAAATTCGCATTTTTTGATTGAACATGTATTTTTCGGTCGAAAACTATAATGTTCTTGATTTGAAATTTCCTATTTTTCGGTTTGGTTGAATTTTGAATTCTTTTGTGAAGAATTAATTTTGTTTTTGTTTAAGATTTATTATAAGAGGCACTATAAACAATTGTCAAGTATAATAATGTGAAATTTTCTAATTTTAAATTGTTTTAATCCGTTTATGAAAGATTCTATGTTGTAACAAATTTTGGAAGAAAAATCCAAGCGTAAATAATAAATTTTGTTGTTGAAAATTCATCATTTTAGTTGAAAATTCATCATATTAGTTGAAAATTTATCTTTTCAGTTGAAAATTCTTTTATTTTTATTTTTTTGAAAACTTAACTATTTCAGTTGATGATTCATCTTTTATTTTTATTTCATCTCATTGATTGAAAATTTAACTACTTTGTTAAAATCTAATATTTTTTTGTTAAAAAATTAATTTTTTAAACTAAAATGTAACTATTTAATTTTTGGCTGAAAATTGATTTTTTTTCTTAATTCAAAATTCAACTATTTGGGTAAAAGTTGAAGCACTTTATTAGAAAATTATTATTTTTGTTTGAGGCTTCATCTTTTTGATTGCAAATTTAAGAATATTGTTAAAAATTCGTTTTTTTTTTAGTTAAAATTAATTTTTTACCGGAAAATGTAACTGTAACGTCAGTTAAAAATTCGTCTTTATTGGTAGAAAACTAATCTTTTTTGGATCAAAATTCAACTATTTTGTTGGATGTTATATATATATTTTTTTAATTGAACGTTGGTTCATAATTTGTTTTTTTGTTGTTGTTCAAATATTAACTATTAAATTTTTCGTTGAGAATTCATCTTTTTAATGAAGATTCAACTATTTTTAGTTTAAGTTTAATATTTTTTGTTTCAAAATATAACTATTGGATTGAAAATTCATTTTTGTAATCAGAAAATTCTATTATTTTGTAAAAAATGTATCGTTTTTAGTTCGACAGAGAATTCGTCCTTTTGGATTTAAAATTCACCTTTTTTCTTAGCAATTAAATTGTCTTCTTAAAAAATCCAATTATTTCATTGGAAATGCAACTGTTTTTGGTTGAAGTTTAATCTCTTTTATTTAAAATTCAACAATTCGGTTAAAAATTCAACTTTTTTGTTAAAAATTTTACTATTTCATTGAAAATTTAATTTAATTTAGCTTAAAATTCGATAACTCAGTCAAATTTCAACCAAAATTATTGGATTTTAAAAATGTCATTAAATTGTTGTTGTTAGTTGAAAAAAGGAGAAACTTTGAAATATTTTCAATTGTAGCGTCGTGATTTTGCACCTTGATAAAATGAACAATTGAACAATCACTTAAAAAACGGTTTCTTTGACCATAAAGTCAGATTTTGGGGAGCGTATTAAAAATTTCGCATGGAAAAATGTTTTTTTTTTCTCCTGGAAAACCTGGAAAAGTCCTGACATTTTTTATTATTATTTTTTTAAACGGTAGACACTCTGATTTTTGTGATACTCTAAAATCAGTGCTCGAATTTTTTTTAATGGCATGTATAAAATGCAGGAATAAAATAGGGGTGGATCAAGTTGAATTTTAGTAGAACGCTTGTAAACGATGGCAAATTAATTCGACCCAGTTGCCTAACCGCGAGTGAAACGTTCGCGTGCTTCATAAATAACAAATGATCATTCCGCAATTTCCCCTGTGAATACTGCACACAACCGCTCGACATATTTTTTACAATTACTGAATTTTAATATCGAACGTAAACTCACATTGTACCTTTAGTTTTAATCAACCTACATGAAAAATATAGGGGAGTGGGGCTAAGGCAACAGTGGGGATAATGCAACAGTGGGGATAATGCAACAGTGGGGATAATGCAACAGTGGGGCTAAGGAAACAGTGGGGCTAATGCAGCAGTGGAAATTTATTTGTTTATATTTATTAATCAAATTCTAAAGTATTATTCTGAAGAATTGAAAAAAAAAATTAATAAAAATATATTTTTTATGTTTTGTCGCGGACTGACTCATTGGACTCGTCAGTGAGGCAATGTGAATCAGTCCTGCCCTAGACACTTTAGAATTTGATAATTAAATTATACAGTATTATTCTAAAGTAATAAATTTTTTTTTTAAATAAATATAAAACAACAAATAAAAATTATTGACCCTAATGCCAATTCAAAAATCTTGCTTACAATTATTAATAAATGAAGAATGTTTTCATCTCGAGAAAAACAAAATTTATTTATAAAAACTTCACACTCTGAAAAGGCACGGAAAATATAAATGTGGATAACAATTTTTTTATTTGCTTGAAAAAATGAAAATTAGTAATTTTATTTTACTAGTAAAGCATTTAAATACAGATTTCATCCTCTTTATGTCATTCATCCCATTTAAATTTTGATTAAAAATTCTACTATTTGGTTGAAAACCTAATTAATTTGTTGAAAATTCAACTATTTTGTTATAAAGTCATCTTTTTTTGGTCGAAAATTCAACTACTTGGCTGAAAGTTTAATTATTTAGTTAAAAATGTATTTTATTGGTTGCAGATTGAACTATTTTCTTAAAAATTCGTTTTTTTTTTCATTGAAAATTAATTTTGTAACTTAAAATTTTACTATTTCATTTTTGGCTGAAAACTGATCATTTTTAGTTGAAAATTCAAACATTGCACTTTTCGTCAAAAATTCATGTTTGAAAATTGATCCTTTTAGTTAAGAATTAAAAAATAATTTTGTTTTTATTTAAAATTTATTTATTTCGTTGAAAATTTAAGAGTTTTAATGAAAATTTAAGAATTTCAACGAAAATTTAACAGTTTTGTTGGAAATTCGTCTTTTTGGATAGAAAATCTAACTGTCTTCTAAAAATTTCATCTTTTTGGGTTGAAAATTCAACGTTTTGGTTGAAAATTCAACTGTTTATGGTTAAACTTTAATCTTTTTTGTTTAAAAATTCGACCATTTGGTTAACAATTTCACTATTTTGTTGAAAATTCAACTGATTTGTTATAAAGTTTTTTTTTTTTGGTTTCAGATTTAACTATTTTGTTAAAAATTCGTTGTTGTTTTTGTTAAAAATTCGTAGTTTTTTTCGTTAAAAATTAATTTTTTATCTTAAAATTTTATTATTTCATTTTTGGCTGAAAACTGATAATTTTTAGTTGAAAATTCTACCATTACATTTCTACTTGAAAATTCAAACTTTGCATTTTTCGTTGCAAATTCATGTTTGAAAATTGAAAACTGATCCTGTTTAGTTGAGAATTAAAAAATAATTTTGTTTTTGTTGAAAATTTAAGAGTTGACTATTTTGTTGAAAATTCTTCCATTTGTCTTGAAAGTTCAACTATTTGAATTTAAATGCAACTGTTTGGTTGGTAATTAATTTTTTTCTGAAAATTAATTACCATTTTGTTGAAAATCGATCTTTGTAGATCGAGAGATCAACTATGTGGTTCAGAATTCAACAATTTTGTTTAACATTTAACTTTTTTATTAAAAAGTTTTCTTTTTTTTTTCGAAAATCCAACAGTTTTGTTGAAAATTCATCTTTTTGGTTGAAAATTTGTGTATCTTTTGTTGAAAATTAAACTTCCAGTTTTTTAAAAATAAAAGTGGGTCCTAATTCCTTACGTAAAAAAAGGTGGTAAACATGAATGTGTTTCTAAATTTTGATTTATCGTTATTTATTATTAAAAATTTTATTATATTATTGAAAATTTAATTTACTTTAGCTCAAAATTCGACAACTCAGTCAAGTTTCAAACAAAATTATTGGATCTTAAAAAGGTCATTAAATTGTTGTTAAAATTGAAAAAAGGAGAAACTTTTGGATTCGGTGCAACGCTGCACAGTGGCATTATTTGCACCTAGAAATACCTGGGATCCCGCTTCAATAGGAATTTGTTACATACTACTATTTGGTTGAAAATTTAATTTTTTTTGTTGAAAATTTAATTATTTTGTTGAAAATTATTTATTTATCACGGACTAAAAGGATATTTAATTTCGTTTAAGCCGGATCTGAGTTGGTTCGATTTTCACAAGTACAAAAGCAAATCTATCATCGCCAGGAATGGTACTCTGAGGAAGATAGACTTCAACACTACCCTACAATGCTATCGAGTATTGACATGTATCCAAACCGACGTGCTTCCGCCCTGTTGCTTTTACCCGATCCGCGCTTTATAAGTTCCTTTTTCCTCTACGACCCCCTTTCCCGAACCAAACATGCACATCGAGACTCACATGAATGTTGATGTTATTCCGTCACCCTCGTCCTATTGCAAAAAAAAAAAAATTACATTCCTTCCAGATAACAGAAATTGAAATGTCCAAAAGTGAACAAAATTCGTTCACTGGTGAATCTTTTCGAAGCTCTACATTGAGAGGGTGTGTCTACCCTACCTGGAAAACCTGACATTGTCAGGGAATTTTGTATATACAGTCAAACTCGGATATAACGCCCCTGGATATAGCCCTTCCGAGAATTGACGCTGCGCCGCATGTAGGAGTGAAAGGAGCTGCGGGGAGTGTGCGGTGGTCACACAGGCGTGAACGAACAAAGGCGTTTTCATCGGAAGCGGCACTCTTTCGAGGTTTTGCTCTACCACCGCCAGTCTCAAAACTGGCATAGTATCCGGGTTTCACTGTACCTGGAAAAACGTGGAAATGTCAGGGATTTTTTTTTTGAGTCAGGGAACTTTTTCGAGAGAATTGCTTTTTAAGTTGCAATGTAAAATTGAATAACATTAATTCTTCATTTGTAATAGTAGCTTTTTATTACTGTATTTAACTTTTTTTTGTAAACTAGTTCGTTTTTTTTGGTTTGAAATTCATGTTTTTAACTGAAAATGTAACTATTCTATTTTTTGTAGATCTTTTTGGTAGAAACTTCATCTTCTTGGTTGAAAATTGATATTTTGCTTGAAAGTTCAACAGTTTATTTGCAAATTTTTTTCTCGTGTTTTTTGGTTGAATTCAACTGTTTTTGAATAAAAATTCTAATCTTTTTTGGTTGAAATATCAATTACTACATTTTTCGTTCAGAATTCATCTTTCTTGGAATGAAAATTTAATTACTTGGTTGAAAGTTAGATTCATTGGTTAAAAATGAATTTTTTGTCGTTGAAGATTCATAATTTTACTTGAAAATTAATTTCTTTGGTCGAAAAATGAGATATTTGGCGGAAATTCGGTTTTTCTTTGGATGAAGATTAATTTTTTTTTTAACTTTTCAATTTTTGGTTGAAAAATGATCTTTTTTAGTTGAAAATTCGTCTTTTTTGGTAGAAGTTAATCAATTCAATTATCCCAGTAAAAGATTCACAATTCGAGTTAAAAATCCACCTTTTTTGTTTAAAATTCAACTATTCCAGTTCAAGATTCATCGTTTTTCTTAAAAATTCATTAATTTGTTGAAAAATGTAACTATTTTTTTGAAAATTAATTTTTTGTATCGAAAGTTATATTTTTCACTGAAAATGTCACTATTCGAATTGAATAGTTAATAATTTGAATTAAAAATTCATCTCTTCGGTTCAAATTTAATTTTTTTAACCGATAACCAAACTATTCAATTTTTGGTGGACAATTTATCTTTTTTAGTTGAAAACTCATGTATTTTCTTTAAAATCGTCTTTTTTGATAGAAATGAATCTTTTTGTAAAAATAAATTTTTTGGTTGAAAATTCATCGTTTTGGTTCAAAATTCATTTATTCCAGTTGAAGATTCATCATTTTAGTTGAAAATTCATTATTTTGGTTAAAAAGTTTTTTTTAATGAAAAAGTAATTTTTTTTACCTAAAAATATAACTATTCCATTTTTGAAAAATGTTATTACTTGATTGGAATTTAAAATTTTTTATTTAGAATCATTTTTTTTGTAGTTAAAACATCATCATTTGAACTGAAAATTTATCTCTTTTGTTGAAAAATGAATTTTTTTGTTGAAAATTCAATTTTTGGGGTTTGAAATGCATATTTGTGTGTTGAAAATTCAACTATTTTGTTAAAGTCATCTTTTTTGGTCGAAATTTTTTTATAAATGTTATTTTTCCATAATGTTTAAACATTCATATTTTAAATTAGAAGTACATATGAGGGAGGTTTTTAAAACGAAAAATTGTATTTTTAATTGCATTTCGTAACATGCGAAAAAAATTTTCTTTTGATGAGTGAGTCTCTGTTCTGTTTGAAAATTCAGATTAAAAATGCAATTTTTCATTCAAAAAACCTCCTCCATACTTCTAATTTTAAATATAATTGGTAAGCACTATGAAAAAAAAAACATTTTTAGAAAACAAATTTGTTTGCGAAAAACATGATAAAGTTAAAAAAGTCAGTTTTTCCGTGAAAAAAGCTTTACAAAAATATTATGTGCAGTATTTTTGAAGATTATTGAAGGGAATTATATTTATAAACATTTGCGTAAATATAAAAAAAATATAAATAAAGTGCAGATTTACCGGTAAAATTACCATGAATGACCAAAAATTTGAATAAATTTCCGGAAATTTATGGAAATTTAAAAAAATGAATATTGCGTAATTTATGCTAGTTTTCTATATTCTTTGGTAAAATTACCAACAATGACTGAAAATTGGCATACATTTTCGGAAATTTATGAAAATTAAAAATAATGCATTTTGGGTAATTTATGGTAATTTTCCATGCTTACCGGGAAAATTACCGTAAATGATCGACAATTTGCATAAATTTCCGCAAATTTATCAGAGCTCGGAACAGGTTACTTTTTAGTAACTTAGTTACTTTTTTGATCTGCGGTTACTAGAAAGATACTTATTTCATGAAAAGGTTACTTCTGGTTACATTTTTTTCCCGAAATAATTAAATGAATTAATTCATGAATCGTCTCAATTAAAAACTTTTGAAGAATGTCAAAATTTTTTAGTAAATTTGGCACTTTATTATGAATCCTGATAAAAATGGCAATTTAGCTAAAATGGCTAGTTTTTAATTTAAAATTTTAATATTTTTTGTTGAAATATCGAACAATGTATTATGCTTTTCGATACGAATTTATCTTCTTTGGTTGAAATTCGGTTAGAAGTTGAACAATTTTTGTTAAAACTATATTTTTTTGTTGAAGATTCGTCATTTCAGTTGAAAATTCATCTTTTTTGGCAGAAAATTAATCTTGATTAAAAATCACCCTTTTGTTTGGAAATACACAATTTTATTTGAAAATTCATCTTTTTGGTTAGAAATGTACTTATTTTGTAGAAAAATCGCCTTTTTTGAATGAATTATACTGTTTTCGATATTAAATTAAAATATTTTTTGGTTATTCTATCAACTGTTACATTTCTCGTTAACAATTCATATTTTTTAGCCCGAAAAATTCAACCATTTTGTTAAAAGTTGAACTACTTTTTTAAACATACGTATTTTTGTTGAAGGTTCATGATTTTAGTGGAAACTTCGTCTTTTTTGGTAAAAACTCTTTCTTTTCGGTTACTTTTTTGCCACATTATTGTTACTTTTCGGTTACTTTTTTGAGAGGAGTATGGTTACTATTTTACTATTTTTTTAAGCTTGAGCAGTACCAAGCCCTGATTTATGGAATTTAAAAGAAATGAATATTGCGTAATTTATGGTAATTTTCCATATTCTCCGCTAAAATTATCATAAATGATCGAAAATTTACATACATTTCCGGAAATGTATGGAAATGTTAAAAAATGAATGGGTACTTTATGGTAAGTTACCATATTCACATGTGAAATTACCATAAATGACCGAAAATTATAAACATTTTTAAATACCAAAAATTCCCGGCAATTTTTTTATTCAATTTTTGATAATTTGGAATAAGTTAACATCAATTTGATGCTTCTTTATACAAAATCTAATATGGACTAAAATCATGACTATATTTCGGGAAATGTCTGAAATCATCCATTTGTTGTAAAAAATGTCATATGCACCAAGGAGGAGAGGCACTTTATCTCCCTAGGTGCATAATATACTATCTCGTTTGAGAATTTTCTAAATAAAATCGTAACGATGGATTTCCAAAATTTGTAAAATATCAGATAACAATAACTTTTTTGCTTTCTCTGCGATCACAAGATGCTGACGATGCTGAGAAAGGTGTATGTGTGTGTGTGTGTGTGAGAAGGATGTTTGAACTTGAGGGGTGAGTCCGATTTCAAGGGATGATTGTTGGTTCCATCCCAAACCAATGGGGACTGGAGACGTATACACTTGGGACAGGAAAGGAAACAAGCAGAGCTCCAGTGTGATAATGACGCCTCCGTTCTATCGCGATCCAATATGTCGAACTGGCTGCTTGCTTGCACACCTTTGTTATTTCGTCCCTTTCATCCAACCTATATCTACCGGTTGGTACTTGGTACAAGTGCGGCTGGTTTACCCTCTCTCTTCCAACCCCTCTTATTCGAATTCAAATTTCAAGTGTATATTGCCTCGCCCCATCCCTCCCCATCCCCCATTCCCTACCTGCCACCCTCCTTCCCTACCTCCTTTGCGATACCCAAATCTTATTACTTTTAATGCCTCGCTTATCCAACCGATTTCATTACTTCAAGTATTTAGTTGAATTATCTAGTTGAATCAACTCGGTGATTGACGATTCAACAGATGTTCCCCCCGAATTTTAATCATCTTTTTGCACAAATTTATTCTCTTCCGCTCTTATCTTATTGGCAGACTTTATGCTCTTTCCCCTTTTTTCCCCTTTTTGCATTCTCATAGAGAAGCTTTCTAATGGTAACATTGTCCAAAAAATTTAAATTCATTTAATTAAACCTTCCTCAATTGAAAAATTTCTTATACAATGTTCTAAGCAATTTTCCGGATGTGTGTGTGTGTTTTGGGCATATCACACTTTTTTGTGAACATGATAACTTGAAAACGGTTACAGATAATTTGATGAAATTTGGAGGAATTATTTTCACCCCTAATATCTTGAAACTGACCAAAGGATTTCTAAAAATATTTATTGCATTTTTTTTAGCACTGAATAATGCTTAATACATAATACTGCTTTGGTTGAAAATTCAATTAGTTGGTTGGAAATACATCTTACTTTGTTAAAAATCGGGATTTTATAGTACAATTTTTTCCATTAAAATAATTCAAAGTTGATGTAGGATTATAATAGATTCATTGGTTAGAGACGAATCGATTGATCTATATCAAAACATTTTATTCAAGAGTAGGGAATTTATGGTAATTTATATATTTTGATAATCGGTTTTTTATGGTAAAACATTTTTCATTAACATAATTCAAAGTTGATGCAAGAACATACAAAATTCCTTGGCTCGAGACGAATCGATTGACCTCTAATATTTATATATTTTATTGAAGAGTAAGGAAGCTATGGTAATGCATAATATTTAAAAATACGGGTTTTTATAGTCAAACTTTTTTCACTAACATGATTCAAAGTTGATACAAGAATAAAAAAGATTCCTTGGTTCGAGACGAATCGATTGACTTATAATATTAATACATTTTATTGAAGAGTAAGGAGTTTATGGACATTTATATTGTATTAAAAATCTATTTTCATAGTCAAATCTATAATATCAATATATTTTATTAAAAAGTAGGTAAGTTATGGTAATTTATATATTTTTGAAATCGGTTTGTTATAGTAAAACTTTTTTCACTACCATACTAAAAAGTTGATACAAGAATTAAAAAAATCCTTGGTTCGAGACGAATCGATTGACCTGTAATATTGATATATTTTATTGAAGAGTAAGAAAGTTATGGTCATTTATAAATTCATATTATATTAAAAATCAATTTTTATAGTAAAAATTTTCTCATTCTCATCATTTAAAGTTGATATGAGAATAGAAAAGATGTGTTCATTCGAGACGAATCGATTGACCTATAATATTGATACATTTTATTAAACAGTAAGGAAACTACGGTAATGCATAATATTTGAAAAAACGGTTTTTTAAAGTGAAATTTTTTTCATTAACATAATTCAAACTTGATTTTTTTCGTTGAATTCCCCTGTTTTTTATTAAAAAATTCAGATAATTTTTCTTTAGAAATTCAACCTCTCGGTTGAAAGTTAATTTTTGTAATTGAAAACTCAAATTACTAAACTCTTAACTTAAATTAGCATAAAGCTGGCAAAGGGAAAGGGTGCGATAGAATTTCCCCCTTCCCTTTTCTAGCTCGAAAAATTACAATTGTAAATGCAAAATTTGATTTGTCTCCTTTGTCATTGTGTTAAATTTTTTTTTGTTCTATGGAGAAATGTTGTATTTTTTGTAAATTTTTATTCTTAAATTGATCAAAATGAAAACTTTAGTTTATCTATTATTTAAAAAACCAGAAATGGCTTCCTCTATGAGGAAGCAAATACATTTGCTAACGGGAAAAATTGTAAATTTTCTTCGAAATCTAATAATTTTTGTTTAAAATAAGCGAATTTCTGTGTAAAATGATAACAGAACCTAAAATTGTTAAAAAATTGTGAACCTTTAAAATCTAATGATTTTTGTTTAAAAATGTCAATTTCTGGTAGAAAACGCTTACGAAACTGAAAAACGTACGTTGTTGATAAAATTTTAATTTTTGAAATCTATTAATGTTTTATTGCAATTACCGATCTCCGCTGTGAAACGATAACATAACATAAAATTGTTGGAAATGGGAATCTTGATGATGATGTTTGTGTAAAAATTCGACTTTTCGTTGAAAAAAATTAACACACCCTCAAATTTTCATAAATTTTAAGTGTTCTTCAAAACTTTTTGATTTCAGTTTAAAATTCTTTTTAAAAAGTACTAGTTTCCAGAGAAATCATGTTTAATATTTTCAATATTTTATTAGAACATTTCCAAGTTTTAATTTAACTGGGCAAGAGTATTTAAAAAGCACCAATGTTTTGTTGAAAATTATTTATCTTAAATTTAATTTTTGAATATTTCAAACTTTTTTTAGTTAATTTTTCTGGTTCAAAATTCTTCATTTCAGTTGAAAATTCGTTTTTTTTTGTAGTTTGGAATTAATTTTTTGAACTCAAAATGCCACTATTCTATTTTTGATTTAAAGTTGATATTTTTAATAGAAAATTGATCTTTTCTAGTTGAAAATTCAACTATTTGGTTGAAACTTGATGTGTTTTGCTAAAAGTCCGTCTATTTGGTAGAATGTTATTCTTTTAGGGTAAAAATTCATCCTTTTTGATCTGAAATACAATTTTTTTGTTGAAAATTAATCTTTTTTATCTAAAAATTCAACAAGTAAAAAATAGGGGACTAGGGGATTGATTGTGATCCCTGTTATTTTGTTCAGCTTCCTACTGATAAAGAAAATATTTTAACAAATTCCAGAAGATGAAAGATTTAAAAAAAGATGAACAATATTATTTAAGAGTACATTCTCTTTTTTCCAATTAAAATATCCTCTACTTTCAGCAGCTTGTTTTTGACTTTCTTGTAAAAATCTACAAGGTATTACAGAAAACTCCATGATTTTAAATTTGGTAAATTTTGGTGTTTGACGTCATAAAAACACTTTTGAATTTTACCTAAATTATTGTAGATAATTGCAAATAAAAAAAATAGTTTACTGTAGAAATGTAAAAATTTTAACAAAAAAATATAAATTTTTACAAGAAATACTTTTAGAATCCGCATCAACTTTTCGACTTGTACTTTAGTGTCAATTTTTATAGGATTTATAATATATAAGTTTCTACAAGAATCGACAATAAAAAAAAATTACACTTTCATGAAGAACTTTTGCAATCATAATAAATCACGTTGAACATTAGTTCGATCATTGAAAAGTGAACAATAATTAATTTTACACAACGTTCCTGAATCTGTTTAAAATTAAGCAAGTTACAGATTTTAACGTGAAAAATAGAAAACTTTATAAACTATTCTCAATTTTAATATAATTTCATATTAATAGATTCATAATTAAACGCTCTTATTAAATTCAAAATCACTCAAAAATTGTTTCAATCTAAAATATTCTACTTTTAACCATCTAAGTTTCAATTTTTTAATTAAAGAAAACATTTGAGTTATTTTAAGAGATATTTACAAGTTTTGAGAAGATCCCAACTTAATTTAAAACAGGAAAAGATTTCGAGAAATAGAAAACTAAATTTAGATTTTTGAAAATTTCTAAATAAAGTGTTAAAGCTTTTCAAGGATCTTTAAAGGTTTTAAGAAAATTTAAAATGATTTTTTATTTTGAAAAATTAATTTCACGAGAATATCTTAAAAAATTGAATTCTTTTTTATCAATAAATTACAATTGAAAAATTATTAATTCAGAAAAATAATCGAGTAAGTTTAAAATATATTTAGAAGTTTTGAAGAGATTCCAAATAATTAAAAACGTAAAAAGATTTCAAAACATTTAAAACACAATGTAGATTTTTGAAGATTTCGAACACAAAATTTATAAGCTTTTAAAGAATTTAGAAAGGTTTCAAATTAATAAAAAATTTGCATCAAAATTCCTAGAAAAACTAAAAATAATTTTTTGTTTGAAAAAGTAACTTTAAAAGAATATATAATAAGCGTTCCAAAATTTTCAAAAAAGAATCTGGATGATTTTTAGGTAATTTTTTTACTTTTGTCAGCTTTCAAATGAAATTTTCAATTGAAAAGTTTTAAAAGCTTTCCTTTTATACGGGTAAATTATTGAGCGTTTAAATTAACATTTTTTGAAGCTTTAATTTTAAAAGTTTAAAATTCAAAAGTGCTTAACTTTGAGTGTCTTAATTTGGGGTTCAGTTTTTATAATATTTTAAACTCATTTTTCAATAATATATAATATTAATAAATAAGAATAATATAATTGTTATTAATGTTTGAATATTACTAATATTTTACATTATATAGGACAACGCACGCGCGCGAACTGCGTTTTAACGTACTTATGGATTTTTATTTTACTATATGAAAAACAAACTATTTAAAAATGCGTAATGGCAAATTTTTAAATATAAAGAGTTTACAAATTATTGAAACGAAATCTCTTGAAATTCTTTAGAATCTTGTGAAATAACATAAAATATTTTAAATCGTTAAAATCAAATAAAGTGAAAATAAGTGGAAATCATTTGAAATTCCTTGGATATAAATGAAAATAAAATTATTTATTAAATTTATATTGAAAAAGATGTATGAAATTGAATATACGCGCTCTTCGTACTTCCCTGGATTTTTATTTTATAATATTTAAAAAAAAAACTATTCAAAAATGCATAATGACAAATTTTTAAGTATTGAGAGTTTTACAAATTTTAGAAACGCAATCTCTTAAAATTCTTAAGAATCTTTTAAGATAACTTAAAATTTTTCAAATCTTTCGAAAATCATATTCCTTCATTTACCTTGAATCTGTTGAAATCCGTAGAAATCCCTCAAAATAAATTTTTGTTGGCAATGTTTTCTATAGAAATTCGTTAAAATTTATTAGCATAAAAATAAGTAGATATCATTTGAAATTCCTTGGATATAAATTAAATTAAAATTATTAAATAAACTTATTTAAAAAAAATTGATGAAACGAAATACACGAATGCTTCGCACTTCCCTGGATTTTTATTTTATAATATTAAAAAAAAAAACTATTTGAAAATTTATAATGACAAATTTTTAAATAATAATAGTTTAAAAAATTTTAAAAACGCAATCTTTTAAAATTTTTAAGAATCTTTTAAGATAACTTAAAATTTTTTAAATCTTTCGAAAATCATATTCCTTCATATCCCTTGAATCTGTTGAAATCCGTAGAAATCCCTCCAAATAAATTTTTTGTTTGTAAAGTTTTGTGTAGAAATTCGTTAAAAGTTATCAAAATAAAAATAAGCAGAAATCATTTGAAAATTCTTGGATATAAATTAAATTATAATTATTAAATACACTTATTTTAAAAAAAAACTAATGAAACGAAATACACTAACGCTTCGCACTTCCCTGGGTTTTTATTTTACAATATTAAAAAAAATATATTTAAAAATGCATAATGACCAATTTTTAAATATTAAGAATTAAAAATAAAAATTTTAACGCAATCTCTTGAAATTCTTTGGTATCTTTTAAAATAACCTAAAATCTTTTCAAATGCTTTGAATTTTTCTGATGTTTTCTTTATATCCCTTGAAATTATTGAATTCCATAGAAATACCTTGTAATAAAATTTATTTATTTTTCTCCTAAAGTTCTCTAGAAATCCGTAAAAATCCATTAAGATTAATAGAAATCATTTGAAATTCCTTGGATATAAATTAAATTAAAATTATTAATTAAATTTGTCTTCAAAACCCCGTGGAAATAAAATGCACGTTTCTTATTTCCTAATATTCAAAACATAAAGTATTTAAAAATCCATAACAACGAATTTTTCAATATTAAGAGTTACAAAATTTCTTGAAACGAAATTTCTCAAAATTCTTTGGCATTTTTTGAAACAACTTAAAGTTGTTTAAATCCCATAAAAATTGTTTATGTTTTTATATATTTGAAATTTCCGAAATCCGTAGAAATTCCCTTAAATATACTTTATTTCCTAAAGTTTTCTAGAAATTAGTCAAAATGCCTTAAAATGCCTTGAAATCCTTCTAATCGTAAGAAAGCATTAAAACATGTAGATATAATTTAAAATTCCATAAGTATAAATTGAATCAAATTTCTTTAAAAACACCGTTTGAACAAAATGCATTAGCATCAACTGCGCGGTGAATTTCGACTCGGAAAGATTCCGAATGTTAAGTCATTTCGAGCGCGGATATCACCCGGATGGGTGACCATTTGCGACGTACAACCAGGTTGTGAATTCGCTGCATTTTAACTAATGTGGTGGGTGAATTTTCAAACTCGATTGTCGAAAAAACGAGCTGAACTCAGGAGGCGGTTTTCTGCAGTTTTCCTCTCCCCTGGCCAAATATTCAGGAAGATGCGAGTTCTTCCAATAAATTCAAATGCAATCGCTGGTCATCACTTCGTGTGATTAAGTCATACTACCGGGACTTGAATGGAACTGCCGAACAAGACCATAATAATAATAAATTTTCAATGAAAAATTTACGTCTAGAAATAGTCTAATATTACAAAATAATTTTTTTTTTTTTAATAGAACGCTCATTATTTGAAATTGTCTAAACACTAAAAACAGTATCTGCTTTTAAAAACCTTAAACTTACACAGTAAAACTACAAACCTTGACTATGAACATTATCAAATTAAATCCTGTGGGATAAAACAATTTTGAATAAAAATTGTTTCAATTTTCAAATGTTGAAATAAAAGAGACCATTTAGGGTCTTATTTTGGTCTCATAATAATTGTCACATTAATTAAATATTATATTGTATATTTAAAAAAAGATTTAACATCTACTAAAAACTGCGCTAAAAAATTGGCTGAATTGTTAAAAGCTGGTTTTTGGTAGTTTTTGAAAATTGTTTTAATTCTAGAACTTATTAACTTATTAACTTAAGCTAGAAAAAGGTTATGAAAATCACTTGTAAGCCTTGTCATTCTTCTTTGAATTTTGGTCTAATCGAACAAATAATTGTTGTCAATTAAAATGAGTTGACTAATTAATTAAAGTTGTCAAAATGATTTGTTCAAACAATTTAAATAATTATTATTAATATTATTCAAATTGAATAATGCCAGAAGGTTGCGGTTTTTTTCTGGAATTCACAACTAATTGTCTACTTTTCATGTGAGGTGAGTTAATAATTAATTCAATTCAGCAAAAATAATTATTTAAACAAATTATTATTGTTTATAACTTCTTCTTTATTAATGCTATAGAGTTGCGGTTTCTTCAGAAATGTTTAATTTTTTACCCACTTTTTACTTAGTAAATTAATCAATAATTCAAGTAAACAAACATGGTTGTTTAAGCAATTCATAATTGTTTATAACTATCTTCTCCTAGATAAGTGCTAAAAAGTTGCGGTTTTTAGTGAACTCTCAAACTTTTTGTCTACTTTTCACTCAGTCAGGTAATTAATAATGCAAGTTAACAAACATGCTTATTCAAACAATTGATTATTGTTTATAACTATCTTCTCGTAGAGGGATGTTAGAAAGTACCTTTTAGTAAAAAGAAAGAAGGTAAAGTTATAAACAAATAATAAGTGAACCTCAACAAGAATCATTTTGTAAATAGTATTGTACTTTTTCAAGTGAATAATTTTTGCTCTTTTTCCAAAGTTTAAAAAAATAATAATTTCAACAAAAAAGCTATTTTGCACAAGAGACAAAAACAAAGAATGGAATAGTTAGGAATAGGTGGGAGGACTTGGTTTACAAACAACTTGTAAACGTTTCGTTTTAAATTACAACAAGAAGTTTATTGCAAAGTGTAAAAGAAAAATTTGGATTATATTTATAGATAATAAATAATGTTTATTTATTATTTGCTCATAACGAAAAAAACAAAGCAAAGTTAAACATTTCAGAAAAAATTCAACTTTCTAGCACTTATCTAAGAGAAGATAGTTATAAACAATAATAAATAGTTTAAACAACTATTTTTATTAGGTTGTACTAATTATTACCTTACTAAGTGAAAAGTGGACAAAAAGCTAAAAATTTCAGAAAAATCGCACTATCTGACATTAATATAGATGAAGATAATTATTGACAATAATAATTTCTTTAGACAATAATTTTTGCTCAACTTAAATAATTATTTCGTCAGTCCATGTGAAAAATAGACAAATAGTTAAAAAATTTCAAAAAAACGGCAACTGCCTAACATTCAGCAAAGAGAATATTATTAACAATAATAATAAATTGTTCAAACAATTCTTATTGTTAACTTGAGTTAATTGTTACTTTACTCTAATTGAAAAATGAACAAATAGTTTTAAAATTTCAGAAAAGACCTGCAAATATCTAGTATTAATATAAAAGAAGATATCTATAAATAATAATAAATTGTTTAAACAATTATTTTTGCTATATTGAATAAATATTAAATCACCCTAAGTGAAAACTGAACAAAAAGTTGAAAATTTAAGAAAAAAACGCAATTTCTTGCATTATTCAAAGATAATAGTATTAGCAATAATAATGAATTGCTTAAACAATCATGTTTGGTAACATTAATGAACAAATTCTGTCTCTCTAATTGAAAATTGGACAAAAAGTGCAAATTTTTTTTTAAAACCGCGACTTTCTATCTTTTCACTCTTTTCAAAAGAAAAAAAACAGATTTATTTTTTTGTGAATTTGAATAAGCTTCGCGGGCGATATGCATGGAAATTCGAAGAAAAAACACAATCCCGGATGTCTGGGATTCAGTTTAAAATTTCCGGTACTCAATAGTTTTTCACAAATCTGCATTTTTCTTGTAAGATTGTAACATACACTTTGGGTGTGTGAGACAAAATTTCATTTGAGGATTTTGGTCACGGTTTTAGGATTCTGCCCCACTGTGGACTGGTTATTGGAAGGTTAATACCGTATATATTTAAAAAAATATAAATTATTATTTATAAAAATAAATATAATTGTAAAATATAAAAATAATAATAATCAGTTGATGCGAAAAGATCTTGCTAGTTGCTAACTTACTACAGTGGGGAAGCTAAAGTGGGCGTTGATAAGAGGATAAATCGGTGAAAGGTGCTCGTTATCTTTCATAAACTCAAGCCACTCTGTCGGTTTAGAAGATAGAATTTAGATTCGACCGAGACCGTTTGCTTGTTTTCATTGTCAATTGATAATTTTATAATAAAAATCGCTGGTGTATAGATTGTTGATCAGGGTCTATTCTACGGGAAATTTTCCCCTTTAATCCAGGGCTCGAAACGGGTTACTTTTTAGTAACTTGGTTACTTTTTTGATCCGCGGTTACTAAAAAGTTACTTGTTTTACGAAAAGGTTACTTTTGGTTACATTTTTTTCCCGAAATGACGAAATTAATTAATTTACTAATCGTATTAATTCAAAATGCACCGTTCACAGTTTCAGAACACGACACTTTTGATCAATTACATTTTTAGGGAACTTGTGAAAAATATAAAAATCAAAGGTTTAAATTAAATTATTATGAATCCTGATCAAAATTGCAATTTAGCTAAAGTTACTGGTTTTGTATTTGAAATTTATTCTTTTCTTGTTCAAATATCGAACTATGTATTATATTTTTCGATGAAAATGTATCTTCTTTGATTGAAAATTCGGTTAAAAGTT
>JAABKJ010002205.1:0-28556 GCA_011634705.1 Andricus grossulariae
CTGAAATAGTTGGAAATCTATTAAATATTTTTGATATATTGACTTATATTTGCGCAATTATAAAAATCTTTGGGAAATCCTTAAAGACATTGAGAAGTCTTAGAAATCTTTGAAAAATAATTGAATTTTTTGTGAAATCGTGTGAATCTATCGGAAATATTTGTGAATTAATTGGGAAATCATTGAAAAATTTGTTTAATATTTGAAATCTATCTTAAATCTTTGTGAAATGATAGAAGTCTTTATTGAATCTTTTAAATCTATCCGAAATCCTTGCGAAATATTTTTAATCTGTTTGCAATCTTTATGAAATCTTTGAAAAATCATTGTAACCTCTGTCAAATCTTTGTGAACTCTTTTGAAATCTTTGAAGTATTTGGTAATATTTGTGAAATTATTTAATTTTTTTTTAAATCTTTGGTAACCTTTGTGAAATATTTGGGAATATTTGGGAAATTATTTCAATTTTTATTAAATCTTTGGAAAATCATTGAAATCTTTTGAATCCATCCGAAATCTTTTAAATCTTTCCTCAATCTTTGAAATTTATCTTAAATCTTTTTGAAATAATATATGTTTTCATAAAATCTTGTAAATCTATCCGAAATATTTGCGAAATATTTGAAATCTTTGTGAAATCTTTAAGAAATCTTTGAGAAATCATTGCAACCTTTGTCCAATCTTTGTGAAATCTTTGGTAATCTTTGTGAAATTATTTAAATCTTTTTCTAAAATTTTAGTGAAATCTTTGGTTATCTTTGTGAAATATTTGGTAATATTTGTGAAATTATTTCAATTTTTTTAAATCTTTGAAAAATCATTTAAATCTTTTAAATCCATCCAACATCTTTGAAATATTTGTGAAATCATTAGGAAATCATTGAAATCTTTCTTCAATCTTTGAAATCCATCTTTAATCTTGTAAAATAATAGACGTCTTCATAAAATCTTTCAAATCTATATGAAATATTTGAAATCTTTGTGAAATTTTCAAGAAATCTTTGAGAAATCTGTGAGAAATCATTGAAACCTTTGTCCAATCCTTGTGAAATCTTTGGTAATCTTTGTGAAATATTTGGTAATATTTGTGAAATTATTTAAATTTTTTTCTGAAATTTTAGTGAAATCTTTGGTTATCTTTGTGAAATATTTGCTAATATTTGTGAAATTATTTCAATTTTTTTAAATCTTTGAAAAATCATTGAAATCTTTTAAATCCATCCAACATCTTTGAAATATTTGTGAAATCATTAGGAAATCATTGGAATCTTTCTTCAATCTTTGAAATCTAACTTTAATCTTTGTAAAATAATAGACGTCTTCATAAAATCTTTTAAATCTATCTGAAATATTTGCGAAATATTTGAAATGTTCGTGAAATTTTCAAGAAATCTTTGAGAAATCATTGCAACCTTTGTCCAATTTTTGTGAAATCTTCGATAATCTTTGTCAAATATTTGGTAATATTTGTGAAATTATTTCAATTTTTTTAAAATCTTTCGAAAATCATTGAAATCTTTGTGAAATCATTAAAATTTGTGTTCTGTCTTTGAAATCTATCTTAAATCTCTGTGAAATCTTTATGAAATCTTGAGAAATCATTGCAACCTTTACCAAATCCTTGTGAAATCTTTGGAAATCTTTGCGAAGTATTTGAATTATTTGGTGATATTTCTAAAATTATTTAAATATTTTTGAAATCTTTGTAAAATCATTGAAATCTTTTGAGTGCATCCGAAATCTTTAAAATCTTTGTGAAATCATTAGGAAATCATTTAAATTTTTGTTCAATCTTTGAAATCTATCTTATATCTTTGTGACATAATTTGAATCTTTTTAAGATATTTGGAAATATATTAAATATTTTTGATATATTGGCTTATATTTTTGCTAAAATATTTGTGAAATCATTGAAATATTTGTTCAATATTTGAAATCTATCTTAATTCTTTGTGAAATAATATATGTCTTCACAATATCTTTTAAATCTATCCGAAATCTTCGCGCTATATTTTTAATCTTTGTGAAATCTCTATGAGATCTTAATGAAATATTTAAGAAATCATTGTAACCTTTGTCAAATCTCTGTGAAATCTTTGGAAATCTTTGCGAAATATTTGAAGTATTTGGTAATATTTGTGAAATTTTTTTAATCTTTTTGAAATCTTTGGGAAATCATTGAAATCTTTTGAATCTATCAAAAATTTTTAAAAATTTTGCGAAATAATTGAAATCTTTGTTCATTCTTTGAAATCTATCTTGAATCTTTGTAAAATAATAAAATTCTTCATAAAATCTTTTAAATCTATCCGAAATCCTTTAGAAATATTTGAAATCTTTGTTAAATCTTCATAAAATCTTTGAGAAAGTATTGCAACATTTGTCAAATCTTTGTGAAATCTTTGAAAATTTGTGAAATCTTTCACATCTGTCCAAAATATTTGAAATCTTTGTGAAATCTTCATGGAATCATTCGTAAATTATTTCAATTGAAATCTTTCTGAAGTCTTTGTGGAATCATTGTGAATCCTTCAAAAATCTTTGCGAAATATTAAAAATATTTTTGAAATATTCGGTGATATTTGTGAAATTATTGCAACCTTTGTGAAATCTTTTGAAATCTTGGAGAAATCTTTGAAATATTTTTGTGCTTTTGTTCGAAAATTCAACTATTACATTTTTTAATGAAAATTCATATCTCTTCAACTGCTTGGTGAAAAGTTGAGCTTTGTTCAAAAATCAGTTTATTGGTTAAGATTGAACTATTTTGTTGAAAACTCTTTGCATCTTCTGAATGAATATTAATTTTTTTAATTGAAAATTTAACTCTTCCATTTTTGGTCCAAACCCGATAATTGTTAGTTAAAAATTCAACTATTTGGTTAAAACCTTTACTGTTTGGTTGGAAATGTATGCATTTTGTAGTAAATTTGTCTTTTTTGTAAGAAAATTAATCTTCTTCATTCGAAATTCCACTACTTGATTGTTAAACTGCTTCATTAACATCTGATTTTATTAGTTGAACGTATATATCTTTGGTTGAAAATTAATTTTTCTAGGAGAAAAGCAATGTTTTCAAGTGCAAATTTAAGTATTTAATTTAATTTTTTACATATAAATTACCTTTTTGTTAAGAATTCATATTTTCAGGCAAAAAATTGAACTGTTTTGTCGACATTTCGCGTTTTTGTCTTGAAAATTATATAATTTAAAAAAAAATCATCTTTTGGGTTGAACTATTTTGTTGAAAGTTACGTTTTTTTCAAATTTATCAATTTAGTTAAAAGTGCATCTCTTTATTGTAGAAATTTTATCTTCTTAGTTGAAAATGCACTGTCTAATTAAAAGTTATGCTGTTTTGTTTGAAGATTTAAAAGAATTTGAGTCATTCAAAAAATTGAAAAGAATACCAAAGAATCTAAAAGAATTTAGAATCAATTGATAAGCATTCACGCTGAATTCAAAATAAAATCAAATAAATTTCGAAGAATTTTCAAAAATGTCTCTAAATCTTCAAAGCCCTACGAAATTCCTTACATTTTGTGAATAAGTTATTTGAAATATAATTAAGTATTGTAAAATACTGTCAAATTCTAGGAAAACTGATATTTCCTGATCTCGTGGGAAATTTGTTGAAAATACACTGAGATATTTCACATCCTTAAAATTATTTTGAAATCCCTTAACAGTTTGCTGAAATCCCTTCAAATAATTTAATATTATGAAATCCGGTGAATTTGCATAAAGGCTGATGATATTTTTTGAAAACTTGGAAAATTCATTGAAATATCTTGATTTCTTCTGAAATTCAAAGTAATTCTTTTCAATCTCATGATATTTTTTGTTTAAATCTTTTTAACTCATTCAAATACTTGAAAATTTCTTGAAAATTATAAAAACCTTTGTAATCTGTTAATTTGTTATCTTTTAAAATCCCTTGAAACTGTTTGAAGCTCGTGGAAATTGCTCAGAATTTTGAGAAATACCCTAAAAGATTTAAAATCCTCTGACATCCCTTCGAATTATTGAAATTAATCATAAATTTTTTGGCATCCTTAACAATACCCTAAAATATTTAAAAAGAATTCAAGATCATTCAGAAATACGTTTTTCGTTGTATTTTATTGACAGAAAAGCGGTCAGTAAAAGTTTGAATACAAAATATGGGTATCGAAACATGAAGATTTAATTAAATCTGCTACAGTGCGTTTTCACAGAAACCTTCTGATTATAATTATTATACCATTAAGACATTTCCCTTTCGGGATAAGCATGACACACTCGGTGAGGAAGGGAGAAGTTGCTATTTCTCATGCTGACAAACTCTGTACTTTTACCTCACTCCATATTGATCAGCGTCCACTCATAAAATAGTTTCTTGCTTTCTTCAAAATCGTTTTGCATTTTCTTCTCTTCTTCTGTTCTGATTTTATCTTTACTTTCCCTGACTAGTAGTTTAACTTTCCTCTTTTTGTGTTTGTAGTCACTTTCAAGTCGATTTCTCTCCTCATCGCTAAGGTCTGTGGTTTTCAATCTTCTTTTATGTGCTTCTTTATTTTCTTGAGCTGCTTGAATTTCATCATTCCAACATGCATCACCAGACATTCTTCTTTCAACCGCAGTACCACACACTTCAGTCGCACTCCTAACAATGACATCCTCGATAATAGCCGATGTCCGGGCCACAGTCAACCAATTTAAGGCTAAGAATTGTAATAAGCTTGAAAATTTTCATAGAATTTCTTTTTCCTGTGATAAAACTAGTTTCTCAAAAAGTTCGTCACTGAAACGAAATATTGAAACTATAAGAAAAGATGCTTCTATGCAGAATGATAATTCTGGTTCTACACTTCAGTCATAGAATCTCTCAGCAACTAAGTATTATATTGTTTTTTAGAAGAAATTAGGTGACATGTGTATTTCAGATTGAAGACAAAAAATTGTTTACAAAGCTTCGGATATTTGAATCTTCACATCCAATTTTTCTCTTATATTAGCAGAATTTTTGAAAAATATTTTCACAATAAAGAAAGGTAGGATTTTTCTGAAAATATTCCCTATATTTTTTTCAAAATCTGAAAAGATGAAAAGCAGACTTTCTAAAAACCCACTTTTATTATTTCTGCAAATTTTCCAGGTGTGTAAAGTTTTTTGTTCAAATTTTTTTGCATATATTTTGCATTGTTTTTGAATTGTTTCAGATCTTTGAGAAGACCTTGAAATACTTGAAAATCTCTTCAAGTCTTTGAAATCCTTTGAAATCCTTCAATTCTTGTAAATCAATTTTCCTTAAATAATAATATAAAAATAATATAAAATCCTCGGAACTCATAAAATATCTTTAAATCCGTTCACAATCCCCTAGAATCTTTGAAAACATCATAAAAGCTAATAGGTCCTATATAATCCGTCCAAATCTTCCGAAATTCTAGAAAATTCTTTAATACCGCAATTGAATGTTTTTTTATCCTTTAAAATAAATGTTTCTGAAACTTTTTTATTTCCTTGAAAATTCCTTGGAATTCTTTAAAATACGTTATATCATTTTTATTATTTTGAAATTTCCTGCAATTTTTTAAAGGCCTTGAAAATTCCCTGAAATCTTTTTAAATACTCTAAAATATTTAAAATCCGTTAAAATTTCTTCAAATTATTGAAATCTATTGAGATTCCTTGGAATCTTTCAAAATATCCTTTTAAATATTTTTAAAAATTTCCAAATCTTTGAAATACTTTGAAACCCCTTAATTTTTGTGAATAGATTATTTGAAATTTCATGAAAATATTACAAAATCCCTTGAAATTACGTGAAATTATATAATATATGATGATATTCCTCAAAATCCCTTTAAATATTTGAAGTTCTATGAAATTCGTTGAGATCCTAGAAAATTCATTAAAATACACCGTTGATAACAAAACGCTTTATTTTGACTAATATTTCCGCGAGATTGCTTCTTTACATTCAATAATCAAATAAGATAATAATTTTATATTTTATTGAGATGCTCTAATTCATATTTTTGAAGATTTTAGGTTACACACATTATTTCATCAGCCTGGAGGTTCAAAACCAAAAATAAAATGAAAAATGGGATCCTTTCATTAGTAATAGATCAAATTAGGCATTATATAATTGAAGAATTCAAGAGTAAGTGAAAAATTGGGATAAATCCACGTGAATTAATTTCTCACTCTCGATCAATCGATTGAAAACTTTTAAGATCGATTGATCGACATACAATTTGGAAAAAAAACTTTTTTAATGTAAAACTGTCTTGAAATTATTAACTAAATAAAAATGGATGTATACACTTTTGATTCATAATTTGAGACAGATAATTTTGCACAAAATTACAACATATAAAATTTTTCGTATATGTTGTGAAATTATATATTATACGGAACTGTGATGCCTGATGAGCTTGAACATTTTTCATGATTTTTCGGGTAGTAGTAATTTCAAAACCTGTGAAAAAGTCTTCGTTTTTAGAAATATTTTTCTACGCAATGTTAAAAAAAAATCAAAATTTTAAACTAAGTATAATTATATTAAAATTTTTATAACGTTATTACAATTTTTTATTGTAATAAATAAACTTTAAAATTAGATTATAATTCAAAACAATTAAATTATAATCCCGAGTAATCCAGTTAATTTAGAGTAATTGAATAGGCAATATAAATAGTTTTCAACAAAATCGTGGAAAATCTGTTCTTTTTCTCTTTCTTGAAGACTACTTTTCTTAACTGGAAATCTTACTATTCCACTTTTGATTGAAAATATATCTTTTTTAACCGAAAAGTCATGTATTTTGTGAAAAATATGTTCCTCTCGGTAGAAAATTTTATCATTATGTTGAAAAGTCTTTTTTTTTAATTCATCGTTTTTGTTTAAAATTTAACTGTCTTTTTGAAAAAAAATGTTCTAAAATTAATTTTTTTCAACTGAAAGTTTTACTATTTTATTTAAAATTGTTTTTTTATTTATTATTTTATTTGAAAATTCATGCATTTGGTTGAAGTTTCATTCTTTTTATAAAAGAATTAATCTTGTGGGTTAAAAGCGTTGCTAAACATACCATTTCTGCTTGGAGATGCATAATTTTACTTGAAAATTCATCTTCCTGGTTGAAAATTTATCTATTTTGATAAAAAATCGTTGTTTTTTTAAATTAATTTTTTAAACATAAATGTCGCTATTCCATTTTTGGTTGATAATTGTATATCTTTTGAACAAAATGTTAGGTTGAAAATGCATATTTTTACATTCTCATCAGAAAAGGTATTATATTTGTGTAAAATTTGACGTCCTCCATTTTTGTCAAATTTCAACATTTTGAGACATTCTGAACCCAAAAAACAGGTTTTCGCGAATATGTATGTATGTAGATTTTTATTTCGTTAGCATAATAACTTTCGAAAGAATTGAGAAATTGGATTGAGCCATTTTGGATAAAAATTCTTTTTTTTTCGAAATTTGAAAATTCCATGTACGATCGTTCGTAGTACTCAAAAAGACAAACAATCTATCTCAACGATGTTTGTCGCTGAAACAAAAAGTACTGGAGTTATAGCATTTACAATATTCCAAAAAACAAACAAAAATTAACATTTTGAGCCAAAAAACGCACGATATAAAAAAAAGTCATGAAAAGAAAAATATTTATCTCTGAACACCCTACAATATTTATATTAGAGTTTTCTAATTTTCCTGAAAAATCAAAAATTGAACTTTCTATCGCACAAAAAAATAAAGAAAAAAATTCCATTTTGCGGTTAAACTATACAAGATACGAAAAACCATGTATGAATAGCAATTGAGCACTCACAAAATATCTACACATTTTTTTGCATTAGCTTTTTGATGGGACGCGTAGTTTTTATTTCATTTATAAAAAACTGATTTCAGACTAAAATAAATTGAATTTTTGGACATACAACACGAACCACGAAAAAAAATATTAGACAAAAGTTGTTCACTCAAGAAAGAGCTACACATTTTTAGTAAATAACTTTTTGATGAAATGCATATTTTTCGCTTAAATCGTGAAAAATAACATCAATAAAAAAATTGGAAAAACGACGCAAGGTACGAAAAAAGACGAATAGACAAAAGTTGTTCAACCAAAAAAGATCTACAAATTTGTTATTAACTTTTCTCATAAGAATACATTCAAAATGAAAAAATTAACTTTCTGGAAAAACGATGCAAATTAAATTTATGGAAAAACAAAATAAGTTGCAATAAAATACATAATAACGAAATTGGGTTTTTTTTGTATAATGCGCACTTTTTCCAATTATAAAAACAAGAGGAGGAAAATATGTCTGTTTTTAATATCGATGGATATCATGAATTGTAATAATATACATTTATTGAAATTATATAAAATTTTGACGGTAGCTGATGATAAAATTAAATGCAAAATCAGGAACAAATATTGAAGTAATCATGATAAATACAATTCGTACTTTATAGTGCAATATCTAAATAAACAATCACAGGCCAACGTACAGAGATAATTGTAATATACATTTTATATAATAATGTTGAACATGTAATGTAGAAAATTTCGCATTTTGGACAAAATCGAGTGCGAAGCACAAGGCATGTGGTGGTAATGTATTCGTTAAAGCCGAAGGAGCTTTAACAAAAGAGAATTCACAATCATCAAATTAAATTTGATGATTATTTGGTTGAAAATGCATGTATATTATGAAAAATTCATCTTTTTGGTAGAAAATGAATGCTCTATGTACAGAATTTGATTATTTGGTTGAAAATTCATCTAATTTGTTGAAAATCCAATAATTTTGTTAAAAAGTAATTCTTTTCGGTTGAGAATTCGCGTGTGTCTAGTTTTGGCGGAGTAATGCATCATAATTTTATGTCATCCAGAGTAATTATATACAATTCGTAGTAGACTTAGGTCAAACACTGCCTGATGCATCCCATTCAAATTAAAATCCTCAGCACTCGAAGAAAGAAAGCTCTAATTATCAGGATCATGAAACATTTTAATTAATTACTTTTCATTTATCTACTGATAACTGAAAACATAATCGTTAAACACACAAACACGCAATTAGAAAAATAAATGCCCGTCACGGCAAAGGTAAGAAGCCCGCAACAGTTAAGGTGCCTCAAACGAGTTGGTTTTTATAATGATACAAAATACGGCCACAAGGATGAATTGATTGACGTAATATTTTTATCGCATAATCTAAAAGCTTGTACATATGTATGACCATAGCCCTTTTTTTGAAAAATGGTCCTATTATTGTTTTTATTTATCAATTGAAAATATGCTGAATTTTCTGCACCTGGAAACGGCAACGCGTCACTAGGAGTGTACCCATAATGAACTAAAAATAGGCGCTCATCATTTCAAAGGGCGTTTCAATTAACAAAAACAAAAAATCAACAAGACCATTTTTCGAAAAAAGGGCTCTAGTCATGCACATGTATAAGCCTTGAGATTATGTGGTAAAAATATGACATCAAACACTTCATCCTTGTAGCCGTATTTTGTATTATTCTAAAAACCGACTCGTTTGAAGCACCTTAATACATATACGTTCCAACTCATGAATTTCCATACAAAAACCGTATACATATGCATATATCATTTAACAGGTAAACATTTCACGTATGTGCATGCATATGCATAAGTAGTGTATGTATGGCCAGATATGTGCCTGAGTTCCATTTATCTCTGCAAGTGTAACGAGGCATTTAACATGCACTTGACACACCCGTATGAAAGCAAATATCGCTATGAACGAAAAAGGCTCAATGACCAAAACGAAAAAGAGAGCGAGGCAGAAAATAAAGCGACAATTTGGCATCAACCGCGAGTATAAATATTTAACGTTGTTATACTGCTTCAAATAAAACGCGTTAAATTTATCGCTGGTCACTCGATAAATTGTATAACGTTGATTGCCGCTGGTCATTTTTTATAGCCTGCATTCAAAAGCAGTTAAAGTATCCTACATTGTTTAGAGTACGCAGATAAACGTGAACATGGTAATTATCTGGAAAATTAGCTCTTTAAATCCGAATTAGTAGAAATTTTACTAATAAAATTAGTAGAATTGTGTCTGACTGCTAAATTAGTAATTCGATCACTTTATGCTATATAAAATGGTAAAATTTATGTTACATAATAAATTAGTAAAGGTATTTTACCAAGCTAATTATTAGTAGTAACTTACTAATTCAATGAGTAGCAATGAATTTCTAGGGAAACATAATTTCATAATTTTTAAAAATCTTTCTGCTGTTTTTTGAATTTCAATTTAGAAAGTTCATACAGTTATATTAATAATAATGATTGTGTGTGAACAATACAATATTTAAAATTCAAACGGAAAAGATAGTGCTTTCTGAAATATAATATAATAGGATTTATATAGTTAATATGAAAGAAAATCGTATTTTTCTAATTACAATTTTATTAATTTGTAAAAAGTAAAAAAATTGCTTTCATATGTAATTATTTTAAAACTAATAAGACAAAAACTAATTGATACTTCATCATGAAAAACAAAATTTAATTGTTGCATTGATGGTGCTGTTAGTTCTTACGTTTTTCGCATGTTCAAATAATTTAAAACTTATCTTTTTTTACAAAAACATGCAACTGGATTTAAGAGTCTTATCAAAAACCACTCAAGACAGAATTTTAATTTTTCCCCCGTTTTTAAGAAATACCATCTTTTTTCTGAATAAATAAAATCCAATCAAAAAATTCAACTATTCTCGGTTGAAAGCTAACTTTTTTAACTTAAAAAGACTACCAATATCTTTTGGTTTTGGAATTCATCTAATTTGATTAAAAATTCGACTGTTTGATAAAAAATGGTATTCTTTTTTTCAAAAATGTAACAACTTTGTTGAAAATTCGTTAAGTTTTTAGTTGAAAATTAATCTTGGTTAAAAATGTAAACTTTTCGTTTGAAAATTTGAATATTCTGCTGAAAATTCGTTTGTTCTTTTGGTTGAAAATTAAGTTTATGGACTGAAAATGTAACTATTAATTCATTTGGTAGAAAATTAGTCTTCTTAGTTAAAAGTTAATTCTTTTTGGTTTAAAATTCAACCCCTTGGTTAATAATTCCTTATTGGTTGAGAATTCAACCATTTTGTTGAAAATTCCTTTTTTTTTGTTAAACTCAACTGTTTTTTATTTCAAATTAAAATATTTTTTTGTTAAATTATTAACATTCATGTGTTTCATTAAAAAATTATTTTTATGTTGTGGGTTCATCGTTTGAGAATTAAAACATTTGGTAAGACGCTTAAAACTAAACAATTTATTTTAAAACTAATCAATTTTGTTGATTTTTTTTTCTTAAAAATAAATTTTTTATTTGGGAAGTTAACTATTCCATTTTTGGTTGGAAATTTAACTGCTATAATTTGAAAATTCAACTATTTTCTGAAAAAAATCATATATTTTGTTAAAAATTATTTTTTTTTGTTTAACTCAACTGTTTTGATTTCAAATTGAAATTTTTTTTTTTAAATATTAACATTTATGTGTTCCATTAAAAATTTATTTTTTGGTTGCGGGTTCATCGTTCGAAAATTAAAAAATCGGGCTTAGACGCTAAAAATGAAACTGTTTATTTGAAAATTATCTATTTTGTTGATTTTTTTTTTTTTTTGAAAATCAATTTTTTATCTGGAAAGTTAGCTATTCCATTTTTGGTTGAAAATTTATCTGTTTTGATTTGAAAAGTCAACTATTTTCTGAAAAAAGCATATATTTTGTTGAAAGTTCCTTTTTTTTGGTTGAACTCAACTGTTTTTTACTTCAAATTGAAATATTTTTTTATTCAAACATTAACATTTCTGTGTTTCATTAAAAATTTATTTTTTGGTTGTGGGTTCATCGTTTGAAAATTTTCAAATTTGGTAAGACGCTAAAAATTAAACTATTTATTTGAAAATTAATCTATTTTGTTGATTTTTTGTTGTTGTTGAAAATCAATCTTTTATCTGGAAAGTCAACCATTCCATTTTTGGTTGAAAATTTATCTGCTATAATTTGAAAATTCAACTATTTTCTGAAAAATGCAAATATTTTGTTGAAAATTCATCAAATCAAGCAGAAAATAAACCTTCTTTGTGAAAAATTAGTCGTTTTCAGTAAAATTCAATTGGCTGAAAATTTGTTCTTTTTTCTTTTTATAAATTAATTTTTTTACTAAATATTTAACGATTCTATTTTTGTTTAATTTTTATTCTTTGAAAATTCAACTATATTGTGTTAAAAATTTATCTTTCTTAATTAAAAATTATATTCATCGTTGCGAATTCTTCTTTTATTAGCAGTCAACTGTTATTTAAGACATTCGAATTTTTAGCTTAAAAATTTAACTTTGAACATTTTCCTAAAAAAATACAAAAATAATGTTTAGACAGTTTTTTTCTTTTTAAATCAAATTTCAGAACGAAGCGATGTAAAAAGAAATGTGTTATATTCTATGAAATTTAATGCGATCAAAGATTTTGTCAATATTCTATGTCATTAGATTTGAATTAATTTAATGAATTTTACAAATTGTTGATTAACTTTAATAGTTAACAGTTACTTAATAAAAATTAACAATTAAAATTGAAATGTCTCTAATTCACATTATCATTATAATATGGTTAATAAATTTCGTTTCTTTAATAAATTATAAATGTTCATGAAAGTTTTTTTCTCAGGTGGTAATTTTTCCAGCTGGAAAATGGAAAGTGGAAAGTTTTGTCACGCCCAAATCCTTTTCCAGCTCAAAAATTTACCAGTAATTCTTATTTTTGGCAATTTGATAACTATTTTTCTAAATGACCTTGAAAAAATATAATTTCAATTTTTACCATAATTAGAATTTTAAAAATTGGCTGTATTTCTAATTTCGATCCCAAAGTCTTGTCGACTTTTTCCCTAGTGCATTTTCGTCACTGAAAAATTTGAAAGTACTCAAAAAATTTTTCTCGTATTTACACAGCAGTTATGCATTTTTCCCGAGAACAGTGATAAATTAAATTAGAATTATCTCTTGGAAAATGAGTGATTAAAATCCGAAAAAATGGGGTAGTCTTCTTTGACCTCCAGGAACGTAAAAAAAATGAAACTCAAGGAAATTGAAAAACTCTGCAAGCAAGAAATTTTGTAAAAACTTTTTTTCGATCCCGGGCAACCAAGCTGCATATCTCTAGATTCAGAATCAATGATTCTCTTGCAGGAAACCAATAGGCTACTTTTTCGCGTTGTAGCAATTTCGAATCTCAAATTATTTTATTTTTGACCCACCCCATTGCACATCTAATGCGGGGTCCTTTGGGAAATATTCGTGAGAAAATATAAGTGTAAATATATTTTCTGATCGATAAAAGTTTTCTGTCGAAAAAAGTAGAGTTTCATCAAGCAGAGTTTATTGTCCATCCGTAAAGATAACACCTAACCGGTTTGAATAAATCTAAACTAATTTTATTTCTGGGGAAAAATGTCCAAGGGCCGCAACCTGGACATTTTTTGCGATTGACAGGGTGTTGAGTAGCGTACTTATGGTGTTTACATGCCCATGGGGACAGTCATGGTATTATGACTTGAAAGCTCTCCCTATTTTTTCTATCTTCTTCACCGAAGCCATACAGTCCCTTGACACCTCTTCCCCTTTTTTCTCGTGTTCATTTTGCGACGCACTGGAAAAATAACCGAGCTTTTCTCACCCCTCCACCCTTTTCATTTTTTCTCGATTTTCTGCATGCTATTTTTCAGTGCCTCAAGACACGGGAATATTGTTTTAAAACAAGAATTTGTCCCTTGTGAGAAAAATGGAGAAGAATCAAACAGAATCTCGTAGAGTGAGAAACTGCCTTGACACGATAAGATGCATCCTTTACAATATTCGAAGTCTTTTTTTGCACCCTTGAGATGGAGGTTGGTGGAAAAGTGACGATTTTGTGGAAAGTAAAGTCAGAGCTTCGAGATTCGTTTTTACATGAAGTTGACATGTCTGTCGAGAGCAAGAAAGCATTGGTCTTGGGGGAAAGCTCCAGAGTGCTAGGAAAATTCATCTAAGAAAAGTTTGCTCTAACTTCTCGAAATTTATCAGTTCTCTCCTGACAGGAAGTCAAATCTTTTGAATAAATACTAGAGGTGGTAAAACGATTTTTTTCAATGTTTTGTTGAGATCTCATATTCGCAGAAAGATATCAAATGAATGATCTGAAATGAGAAAGTGATTCAGAGATGTGGATGCAGCTACTAAACATTTTTTCTTTTAAGTACGTGATAAGTTAATTGAAACTGAAATAGGATTACAGAAGGAAGTAGTTGTAGGGAAAATAATGGAAAGGAGAAAAAAAGCTCAGCTCGTGATTGGTATAAATTGTAGAAAAAAAGCCATTGGAGAAGAAAAACAAGTCACTCTTTTGTCCGTTTTCCTCTTGCTTGACATAATACCTCCCTTGCCAGCTATACGATTTTTAATGCAGACTCTCGTAAATTGAAAAAAACATCCTTCTTTTCGAGTCTTTTCCCACCCACAATCTTCAAAGATTTTAAAAATGATGAAATTTGTAAAAAAATATATTTGGCAATTGTTTATGAATTCTTGTTTTCAATATTTTTCAAGTAGCTTCATGCTCTAGTTATTTATTTTCCATGTGTCGAATAAAGTCTTATTAATCTAAAATTTATTCAAAACTTGTACAATCTTCAAATAATAATACTGCTGTAAAAAGCTTTTTTTTTAAATTAAATCAAAAATTTTTCGACTCTATGAATTTTAATATTATTGAGAATGAAGGTGAGCTTTATTGAAAAACATTCAAATCCACCACCCTGAAAGGGGACAGTGATGAACGTAAATTGAATTTTTAACTTTGAACATTTAAAAATTGGAATTCGAACTCTTTGAATTTTGAGGGCTTTTTGAAATTACACCAATAAAATTCTTATTCACGTTTAAATGGAAAAATGTTCAATTTTAACTAAAATAGCATCGTTCATCGGGCGCGTGTGGTTTTTTTGATTTTTAAGGACAAATAATTTTGAAAACAAAATAAAAATTTCAAATGAATATTTATTTTCTAGAAGTGTTTAAACACCTAAATGCAAGCTCAAATTGGATTTCAGCTATTCTATACCCTATGAATCTGGAAAATGTCAAAGCAATTTTTTCTTTTCACAGGATTTTACATCATTTTAGGAAAAATTCGTGTCAATTTGAATGATATTTAAGGGTTTTAGGTGTTCGAGAGAAATTTAACAATGTGATTGTCATAAATTTTTTAAATTTTTCTTCGACTACTTTAGAATTTTTTATAAAAATCTTCAGTTATTTTTAAATATTTTTAAAACATCCAAGAATATTTTTAATCTGTTCAAGATTGAGAATCTCCCAGATTCTTCTTCGACAATTTTGGAAATCTTTTTAAATCTTATAATATATTCTCTTAAAATCATTATTTTTCAAATGAAAAATCATTAAAGAATTTTTCATGTGTGTTCAAATTTTTTATTTCCTTGAAACCTTTCAAAATCCTTAAAATGCTTCAAAATTTTATCCCAAAATATTTAAAAATCTACATTTTGTTTTGAAATTTTTGAAATATTTTCTTATTTTCAATCATTAAAAATTTTTTTTTCAATTTATAAAATATTTTTTAGGATGATTTGAATTTTTCCAACCAAATGTTTGAATGTTGAAAAATTAGAAGGACATTTTTTTTAGATTTCAAGGACTTTTTCCTCAAAGGAAATCTTTTGAAATGTTTTTAAATCTTTTTAATATCCTCTTCAATTACTTTTTCAACACAAAAATCAATTTTTAATTTTCCTAAGATTCTAAAGAAAGTTTTATATTTTCCTGAGACCTTTCAAAATTCTTATAAAGCAGAAAATTCCGTGATACTAGCCAGTTCCATCAAATTATTCTTGAATCTTTTTAAACTTTTAAATATCTCTTCAACTTACTTGAATTTTTTTTTAAATGTTGTAATCTTGCAAAATGCAAAACTTATGCTTTAAAATCTTCTAAATTCTTTTTCAAAGTTTTAGAAAATCATTCGAAATGTTTTCAAATCTTTTCAATCTTCTCTCCAAATTAATTGTTTAAAAATAAAAAATGAATTTAAGTTTTTCCATGAATCTCAAGAACATTTTTTTATCATCTCATAAAATTTCAATATCCTTAAAAACCTTCAAGGTTTGATTTCGAAATATTAAAAAATCTTCATTTTATTAAAAAATATTCTTTTTATTTTTAAATTTGACATTATTTTAAATTTTTTTCAAAAGTTCTAAATATCTTTTACACTTGCTCGAATTTAAAGTATTTCAAATCCTCTGCATTCTTACAGGTAATTTCAGGAAATCATTTGTAAATATTTTGAAAAATATTTGTAAAATTTCTCTTCAAATTTATTTTTCAAAATTAAAAACTCATTTGAAATGTTCCCAGAAATCTAAAAGAAATTTCTATTATCTTGAAAAATTGTTTAATTCTGACAAAGTTTCAACATTTATTTTGAATATTTTTATACCTTTTAAAATTCTAAATATCTTGTGAAATAATTAAAAGCTTTCCTAAAAGAATATAAAATCCTGCAAAATTAAAAAAATTGTTTCAAAATTTCCAAGATTCTTTTTAGACCTATTTTTAAATCTTTAAAACTTAAAATTATTTTTTTTAAATGACACCTAAATTAATAAAAAAAAATTGAGATTATTTCACTGAGCGACTTTCTTCATATGTTTTGAATATATTTTTTTCTATATTAGCAATAATATTTAAATATGTTCAAGGAATTTTAAATAGAATCATTTTTTTTATTTCTCAAACTTGTGGTGTAATGTGGACAAAGGAATATAAACTAAATCCCATTTTTTAATTTTATATAACATGAATTATAGTAATAATTACAAATTATAATAATAGCCGCACCAACAATATACCTACACAAATCTCTAATCAAGAAACAAGACACAAAAACTTTTTGCATTTCGTTTCATCTATTTTCTATAATCACAGACAAGGAAAGCAAGTACAATATTTTTGATAACAGATGAAAGTTGATATCTTAACGACAAAATTAATATATGTTGTGTAATGAATAGACAATCAACCCGTTTTATTTTTGTTAAAAAATGCTGATTTTCAACGAAAAACAAAACTTATCACTTTGTAATTTCATATCACACTTACCCCTATCGACCTCAAAAACAATTTGAATGATTGCGAGATTTTCGAGACATATCGTTACACCACATTTTAAAACAGAAAAGGTTCAGCAAAAAATTGACTTCTTCAGTAACTTTTTTCCGCAACCTCGTTACATGTAAAAAGTCTCTCCCAGCTTTGAATTATACATGAGTCAAAAAACGTGGTCTAAGAGTTCAAGGGCCATAACATTTCTGAACGACGCAATAGAGCTGAAGAGCTGAAGTACTCAGAACAAATGGACTTGGCCAAAATGGAAACGAGGATTTCTCAAGAGCATTGTTAGCAACATTGCCGTTGTATCCGAAATTTCTAAATCTGGTGCATTTCACAGTTGTGGCTTTTCCTAGCAATGGTGCCAACTCTCTCTGCGCGTCTTGCCCCTTTGTCGACCGCATACAGCCAGATTGCCACCATACGTATGTGCATGCATTCTACACGCGCGTCCGTCCAACGTACGTCAAACGCTTTGCGTATTTCTGAAAACCTTTGGGAAATCTCACTCACGTCACAGGACACGAGAGTGCCATTTATCCTTCCGGTTCGCAACTCTCGACTCTCGACTATTCTCAGGCCAATCGACCTCTTTTGCAACTTGTGAAATAGCATGCGGCTTAGTTGTGGGTTCTAAAAAATCATCACTCTTTCAGTCGACACGTGATGGAGATGCCGGATTAATAGAATTTATCCTATGAAATTGAAAAACTTTTGTTCAGTACAGAAAAGTGAAGTTCTTTGGCCTCACAGGTTCCGATCCTCTCGTCTTCTCTATTTAGTTGGAAAGCGCTACAGTTTGGGATCGGTATAGGTGTTTTTTTTTCTTCTGGCGTAGATGTTTTTACTGTGGTTTACAGGCATATAAATGAACAGTGATGTGCTTTCACCACTCATGAAATAAAAAATATAGGAGTTCTTTTGCGGCCTCACAAGTCCCGGTTCTTCTTTTTTTTATTTAGTTCCAAAGCGCTACAGTTTCGGCCCGGTAAGTGAACCATCTTCTGGCGTAGATGTTTTCGTTCGGGTTTACGAGCATCAAATCGTATAGTGTTCTGCATTTGCGGCATACAAAGCAATGAAAAGTTAATTTCTTTTGCGGACTCACAGGTTCCGATCCTCTTCTATTTTTTATTCAGTTGGAAAGCTTCACAGTTTCGGCCCGGTAAGTGAAGCATCTTCTAGCGTAGATGTTTTCGCTTAGGTTTACGAGCATAGAATCAAATAGTGTTCTGCATTTGCGGCAGACAAAGCAAAAAAATGGTCAATTTCTTAAGAGGACTCACAGGTCCCAAGCCTCTCCTCTTTTTTATTCAGTTTCAAAACGCTACAGTTTCGTCCGGGTAAGTGAACCATCTTCTGTCGTAAATGTTTCCGCTGTGGATAAAGAGCATCAAATCAAATAGTATTCTGCACTTGCGGCAGACGAAGCAAAAAATAGTAAATTTCTTTTGTGGACTCACAGGTCCCGATCCTCTCCTCTTTTTTGTTCAGCTCAGAAGCGCTACAGTTTTGGCCCAGCAAGTAGACCATCTTCTGGTGTAGATGTATCCGCTTGAGTTTACGGGCGTAAAATTTCATAGTCTTATGCTTTTTTGACCGATGTAATAAAAACCAGGAAAGTTCTTGTGCTACCTCACACGTTCCTATCCCTTCCGCTTTTTATTTATTTGGAAAGCACCACAGTTCAACGTCAGAAAAAGGCCCATTTAACAGGCCGAAACTGTAGCGCGTTGGAACTAAATAAAAAAGCGAAGAGGATCGGGACCTGTGAGGCCTCAACAGAACTTTACTGTTTTTTTTATCGATCGCAAAACCACAGCACTGTTTAATTCGTTGCCCGTAAACTCTAGCGAAATATTTTAATACCTTTTGAAGTAAGTTGGAATCTTCTAAAATATCATAAAAGCTTATGAATCTTATACAATCTTCCTTTAATTCTGATTACAATTTCGATATAAAAGCCTTTGTAGTTCAAAAATTTTATGGAAATCTAATTTGAAATTCTTGCTTACAAATGTTTCAATATTTTATTTTGAACCTGCTAAGCTTTTAATGCTTCAAGTTTTAAGATTTGGATTGTGAAGTTATTAAACTTTAACTTTTCAAATCCTCAAATAAGTATTTCAACAGCGAATATATTTTTATAGGTCCGACCTTCTCGAGTTATTACTCTCATCCTTTCAAGCAGTCATCTCCTTCGAAGGAAAGGTCTAAATGGCAGTGTTCATAAAAAACTAGTTTAAAAATTAAGGCAATCTGTGAAAAACGACAACTTTTATAGATTTGACCCAAAACTAAAAAATAAAGGAGAAAATGAGAAGGTTTATGCAGAAATCTTGCGTGGCCTAGATGCCGGATTCACAGAATTTTCCCTGACAGCTCAAGTTTGCAGGTGTTTAATTTTTCGTTATTTACTTTGATCTTTTATATAATTTTGACTGGTGCGATCTACTTAAAGGCCTTGTAAAAAACGCTCAACATCAAGTGTAAAAGGTGGCCTTACAAAAAGAATGAATAGTATAAAAGTGTTACTTCTTTACCTTGGGAAACTAAGAAGATAAAAAATTGTGAATTTTATTTCACATGCCTTGAAATCGAACAAATTTAAATTTAACTTTTAGGTACTTTCATTTTTAAGAAAAACAATATTTTCAGAGTCCTAAGCACAAAAAGGAATTGGTAGAAAATTAAAAATTTTGGGCTCAAGTAAAAATTTCGAATTTGTCGATGGTGGTCTATAAATGGATACAGCTTCTGCAGAATTTATTTCATCATTAACTAGAATTACACCCAAAGAGATTCTGAATAAGCAAAATAAATATAGTAGCAAGTCTTAATTATTTTTTATACATAATTATACTATTAATTAGACATTGTTCAAATGAATAGAACCGTAAGATGTATCTTAATGTTTATGAATTTGCCTAAATTCTTAGGCAAAGAGAATTATCAAGATAATTTAATTATTATTATCTAATGTTATATATTCGTCAAGGCTTCAAATCATGATATTTTTGTTGATCTTTCACAACTCTCCTCTCATGATTTTTGATAAAATCATTTACATAAACATTCCATGTGATGAACAAGTAGTATACAAAAACAACTTCACAGATTAAGACGCAATACTTTTGGTTCATTTTTGCTAGAAAGTACAAATTAATAAATAATTATTTGATTATGAGTTGTGAGATTTTCTGCTTATTGGCTATTTCTGTTTTCGAGGTAAGACATTTCCAAATTTTTACATTAATATCAATTATCATATTGAATAGTTATTCATATATTCAGCGATATGTGCCAGAGTGGCATGTGATCAATTCCATATGGTATTATATTCGGCGGCTTTATAGTTTGAAAACTTAGGTATTGTAATTGAATTTTTGGGAAGTGGTTCAGAGCATATAAGGGCACATCTGTCTGACCTATTTGATTTTTTTTTTTCTAATAAATAATGCAATTGTATCCATTCGATTTTAGCTTGGGCTTTGACGCCCTATTCTCAGTTACATTCCAAAAATTAAAAAAGAATAAAGTTGCACTATTTAAACAGAATAAAAACTCAAATCCACCACATAGATGCACTCTTATATATTTTAACCACATTAAAAAATTCCAGCACAATAATCACAGTTTTTCAAATATAAAGTAGGTAAACATAAAAAAGTTGAGATCATTTAATTTGGAACAAGGTTACGCAATAACATTTTTATCATTTTATAGAATATTTTTAGTTTTGTTACTACACACTTTGATTTTACAAAATATAAAATGCAACTAACCAAGTTTTTTTGTATTCATACACCTTATTGTACACATTGGGAAAAATTTAACTACTAATTTTTGTTGATATTTTGAAGAATTCTTTGTTACACTATTTAGAAAGCATTAGAAATAATCAAAAATAATGAAACCACATACATTATTTTTGTAAGTTGTAGACAACAATCGATGAGATTATTTGGCTTTTTTGTGAGTTCCGCATCGAGTTCCTTTCTTCGATTTTTTCATAATCAAACATGTCTTTGCCTCAAATGTATTAAAAGTTAAACACTATAATAGAAATTTCAAGTCCAATTTTATCATTACTTTTTATATTTACAGACAGTCTGGGCAGATAAGTTTGAATTTTTACGTAGGAAATCTATTTCAAAAATAGAGAGCATCGCTATTGGATTACTTGATTCTATTAATGTCAGTAGGCAAAAATAATTTTAAATTGCTGAATATTTCTTTAACTTAATAATTTTGAGTAAAATCTGTAATCGTTTTGCTCGTCTTTCTCACTAGTATGAAGATAACGCTGCCATGAGAAAAGGATTAGAATATCGCGACAAAAACATTTGTTGGGAAGATTTTATGGCAATGCTTCTACCTGATGATCGTAAAGAAAACGAATGCAATAAGTGCCATGATCAAGCCAAGAAAGATAAAAATATTTACGTAGGTAAAAACAAATTATAATCTATTTCAAATACAGTGTGTACTCGTTTGAAATCAATTTTTTTATATTTATTAATTTCATCACGGATAAAAACATGACTGTCTCATAGATTTTTTCTATAAATCTTGAAAATCGATTCGATGTGAAGGCATCATGAAACCAACAACATCCACTTGACTATATATGTCGAAAATCAAGCAGGAATATGAATAGTCCAGAAATTTCAGGACAAGTCAAACTCGTTAAAAATATGTACCTACTTATGATCATTTCAGAACGATCAAACACTTCTTTCAATACTATTTAGTTAAATTTTTTTGACATTTGACATTTTACTAAATGACGAGCATGCAATAAATATTTAAGAGATCAATAACGAGTTTGATTTATACAAAAAATGTTAACATAAATATGAAACTTAGATTATTTTGTTTACAGCTTGCGAAATGGTGCTGTCTTGAGTATATTACTGAATTAGAAAACCAGGCAAAATTATATCGTGCTAGTTATAAGGCATGCTTGGCAAATTTGGTACGTAAGGCAGCTGCAGAAAAACACCAAAAAAGCTATAAAGCACAAGTGTGATTGTATGGAAATTATTCGACGATTCGAAGAAATAAATTGATTAAATTAACCTTCCAATCTCCAGCTGTGTAAAAATTTGTTCCTCATAAGTGTTTCTGAAAACCAAAATTATTTCAAAGGGAAAGTTCTATAAAAGTAGTATAGTATAGTCTTTCTCAGTATGTGCTCTTTTCCAATCCAGCTTTTTATATTTATTAATTTAATCGCGCGGAAAAAGTTGACTGACAGAATTTTTTGTTCATTAATCATAAAAGCCGAATTGATGTGAAAGCAATATGAAACCGAAAAAAGCTCCTTGACAATGAAAGTGGAAAATTGAAATTTGATCAAAATTGTATCTTTACGGATTGCGTCTAGCCATCCCGAAAAATTGGCAGAGCGGGAAAATAAATAGTCCCGAAATTTCAGCATGACTTATGAAAAATATTCAACAATTAATTCCAAATTGCGGAATAACAGACACTTAGTTGAATACAAATTAGTTGAGTTAGTTGAATCTTAAATGGCATTCGTAATTGTAATGCATGAGTCCAAAATTCTCAACTTTTCAGCAATGACGAGCATATAATCAATATTTAAGAGATCAATGATAAGGCTAATTTATACACAAACATAACAAATATATTCTTTTTTTTGTTTGAAGTTTGCGTAAAAATTGCTGTCTTGATATTATTGGTGATGTAGAAAATCAGGCCAAATTAAATGGTGATTGTGCTAACACATGATTTGCAAATTTGGTTCATGGGATGGTTGCACTAAGACGATGTAGAAAATATAAAGTAAAACGACATTAATCAACTATTAAACCAAATAAAATGATGAAATATATCTTTGAATCTTGAGCTGTTTAAAAATTTTGTTTACTCTTTACTGATATCTCTTATCGTTTCCTAATTTTGTATGACGTAAGAGCAACAAGCAGAAAATATCAAGACTCGCGAATGTTGCTTTTCCTAGCTTTATTAGATATCTCAGACAATTCCGTATCGATTTGCATAAAACCTTTTCGCATCAGTGAAAAATCATTAAAAAATATAATAACTTCCATGGATATATATGATCCATGTATCATAATCTGTACTTAGCAGATTCATAAAACGTGAAAAATGTATGATTTTTGGTAATTACATTCAGTCGACCTGGAGCTTACAGTATTGAACAGTTCGGTCCAATTTTACAGGCATATAATTAAAAATTTGTACTTTCAAACGATTCCACACTTCATTTTGAATATGTTGAACGTTGAATGCGTAAATTCTTTCAATTAAAACCGTCATCTTAGGAGGGAAGATTCAAATGACTTATTGAGGGTTCTAAAGCTGAATGAGTCGACCAGTTATTATGCTTGCTCAAAAAAGGGAAAAATATAAAAAATCATGGAAGATAAAGGTATATAAGGACTGAAAAATGAAGGAGAAAATGAGAAGAGCAATAAGCTGAAATCTTGTGGCTATAACGTAACCATGGTCTTGCGAGATTTTTTAATGACTCTGCACAACGAAAAGTCTTGTTGAAAGTCGTGACTCTGCATCTTTACTTTATCCCCCATCTCCATCATTTTTCCCCTTACTCGAGTTTTCTTTTTTCTTACCCATCATCTCCTCTTCTCCTGGTACGACGAGCTCACATTATTTTCCATTTTCTTGCATACATCCCCCAGACGAATGGAGGAGTTTTCAGAAAGAAGATTCCGGACATGATCCTCTCACGTTAACGTGTAAGACTAGAGAATTTTCCAGCCTTATACAAATTACGATACGAACAAGAGTTTGAAAATAATTTCAACTCATAAACAAGTGAAATTAGAAAAATCGACGGAAAATGACTGACAAAATTTGTTGAAGTGTTTATTAGTTGTCGAAAATTGAGTTAATGGTGCTCTGTATGTGATCTGACCTTAAGAAACGGCCTCAATGATTCTAAAGAATACCCTCAACTCAAATAAAAGTGATATTGATTAATAATTATTATTGTGATACAATATTTGATTTGGCGATTTCGTTTCGATTATTATGTTTAGTTGAATCACTTAAAATTAAATAATGAAGCTCAAAAAATGTTTCGTATCTTTTTATCTGCAGAAAGAATCAGGAACGATAGTTCGCAATTTCTGTTTCAACCAAGAGTAAAAATAAATAAAATGCTACATGTTTAGAGTTACAAACCATTCCAATAAAAGAGGCAAACTTCTCGATCGTTTAGTGACTCGTTAGTAATTCGTTTCTCCAATCAGAGCGAAACTAATAATTTTTCTCAAGTACCTCCTCTTTTCCAGACCGTAAAAGCGGCGTGTTCTAAATTTATTGGATATTTCAGGACACGAATACAAATCGATTCAATTCCAATATCAACGCGATATACTCTTTAAATTTGAATTACTGGAATCTAACTGATTTTCAGTCAAATTCTACTAATTGTTGAATCTCGAATTCAGTTAATGATAATTAGAACAAATGTACTAAGTCAATTAGTAATTATTGCTGCACGTATGCGCACTATCCAAACTCGTATTTATAGATTTCTTAGACATTTTTAAAGTAAATTATCATTAACGGATGAATATAATTGAAGAAATAATTATTTATGTTTTTTATGAAGAGTGAAACTTCATAATTATATGAATAGTGATACTATAGGAAAACCACAGACTCGAGAAATATAATCTTAATCACGATTGTCAGATTAGGTGCGACTGTTACAATGCTAGTAATTTTTTCTGAAATACTGGAAAATTTATTAAAATACCTTAAGAGCTTTTAAAGTCCTTCCAACTCATTGAAATTCTTTAAAATGTGATTATATCCGTCAAAATACCTCAAGAATCCATTGAAATCTTTCAATATTTTCTGAAACCTGATGGGTTCTATAAAATCCTTCCCAATCTTCCGAAATTCTTTCAACCCGCATCAATTATTTTTTTTATCTCTTAAAATCCTGGGAAATTCGTCAAATGTTTTTTTTAATTTTAAAGAAGTTTTAAGTTTTTTTTCAAATCTTTTAAAATACTCTGAAATATTCTAAATACTTTGAAATCCTTTCAAATTCTTGAAATCTATTGAATATTCCATCAAATTTTTTTAAATTATTCTCAAATCTTAAAAATTCTTTAAAACGTTTCGAATTACCCTGGCTTTCCTAATTTTTCTGAAAAAATTCTCTGAAATCCATTTGAATCATATAAAATTCGTTGAAATCTCGTGAAATTACATGCAATCTGATAATATTTCTTGAAATACCTGGAAATATTTTAACGCCTATGAAATTCTTTTTCATGTTTGAAAAAATATTGAAATACATTGAGAGCTTTTTAAATCCCTTTAAATCATTAAAATCCTCGGAACTTTTATAAAATCTGTTAAAATACTTTAAAACTGCCTTGGAATTTTTGAAAGTATCCTAAAACCTTATAGATCATATGAAATCGTTTCAAGTCTTCCGAAATTCTAGGAAATTTTTTAAATCACGTGAAGTTTTAGAAAATATCTGAAAATCATTACCATCTTTAAAAATTGAGCGACTTTTTTCAAAACTTTTGAAAATTCCTTGGAATCTTTTGAAATTATAAGATTTGTTAAAATCCTTTTAAAATAATCTGAACTCTTTTACAAACAAATTAAAAACCTTCAGGTCCTATCCAGTTTTTTTTACATCCTTTCAAGTTTTCGGAAATTCTTTAAAAAATTGTTAAGTCTCATGAAATTTGTGAATATACCATAAAATCATGAAAATCCTTGGAATTTACGTACAAGTTTTCAAATATTTTGAAAATGTTTTGGAATCTTTTGATATATCCTAAAATAATTCATATACTTTGAAATTCCTTGAAATGTTTGACAATATTTGGACATCTTTGAAATCCTTTGAAATCCTTCAATTCTTGTAAATAAATTCTTTGAAATCCATTTCAATATTATAAGAACTCTTAGAATTACATTTAATGATATAATATTCATCTGAGATCTTGTAAAGTTTATGAAAACACTTTATTGAGTGCCTATAAAATTATTCAACAATTATTAAAATCATCGTAAATTTGATAAAATCCATTTAAATTCGTTGAAAATCTTCAAGAATCCTTTGAAATATTATGTAAATTTTCTGAAATTCCCTAAAATCTTCTAAAACATCCTAAAATCTTATAAATCCGATGATGTCTTTCAATATCTTCCAAAACTCAACTAAAGTTTTCAAAACTTATAGGATTTTTGAAACTCTATGAAATCCCCTAAAATATTCTTGAACCCCTTGAAATCTTTCAAATAATGTCAATTCCCTCAATTAATTCTTTTAGGATTCCTCAAACTGTTTTAAAATCTCTTAGTCTTTTAAAATTCTTCAAAACGTCTTAAAGCTTTGAATATGCCTTCAAATAATAAAAATCTTTGAAAATCTTCTAAATTTCCTTCAAAGTTGTTGAAATAATTTCCAATACTTCTTAATTTATTAAAACCTCTTGAAATAATTCTAATTTTTTGAAATCTTTTGATTGCTTTCAAAAAACAGTGCGTAGAACCGCTTAGGTATAGTTTACAAGAATTTTACCTGACTGGTGGGTAAATCCCAGCTCGCTTCCACCTATTTTAACCCAAGAACAACAACGTGATCTTTTAGAACACTATTTACAATGTGGGGTGGGATCCAACCCAACTCAATATTTCCTGTTATTTGTGATGAATTTGAAATTCTGAAGGGGAGAGATGGTTGGTTCTCCATTCCAGAGTAATAAAATATTGCTTTTCAATGAAAATTTTTATTACAAATAATACTTGGTAACAAATAATACCAGAAACAAATTTCTTCATGAACGAACAAAATCGAATAGAAAACTTTTCTGGGAAAAAACTCTTTAATATCAAAATCAAATAGGTATAAAAAACTTTTCTTTTGCGGGAATAAAATTTTTGTGAAAAAAGTAGGTATCATGTTTCTCAATCGAATTATTCTGAAATAGCATCAGCATTCAGGTAGCGATAGCAAATAACTTTTTTGTGCTCACCACATAAACATTTACCACATTTTTTCGAAAAATTTCGCCTTTCCTGTCCTTCCTGATTTGAAAAGGCTAGAACAAGACTGGACTTGAGAGTACTGGAAAAGAGAAGGTGATAAGAAATATTCACGCACGCGCATTTTCAAGTTATTAGATCTTAGGTGGAATTCCACCCATACATTGCTGTTCTTGGGTTGAATCAATTTGTATAGATTGCAAAAGATCGAATAATGTATCATCTGAAATAACAGAACCTTTTTTTCTTTTCAGAAAAGTCAAAGGAAGTGAAACCAAATGGAAGAGCAAAAAAACAAATTCATCTGAGACCCTCGACAGACAACCTCGAGTAAGTAGCCACTTGGTTTCCTCTTTTTTCTTCTTCTTTCCTAATGTGTGGTGTTGTTTCTTCTTTGAAAGATCTAATTAAAGACAAATTCAATGTTTACCTGTAATTGTCAAAAAAATTCGATACCAAATTTGAATCATGTTAATCAAATGAGTATCACTCTGATGCTAACCACGTTGATCCATCTTCAAGATCAAAGTAATACCCCAAGATTCTCCTTCGTGATATCCAGCTGAGTAATTTGTGGAGGGGTAAGCTTTCCGGAGAATCTTTGATTCACCACCTAGAGTTGACCCCTCCATCAATTACCCAGTTGAACCTTACCCCGCTTCACCCATTACATGCAACGTTTTAACCGACTTTTACCAGGCTGGTTTTGAACGAGGATCATTTTAGGAGAGGTATGGCATCGTTAAACAAAATCGAGATTTTTCGGCTCGTTTCGTTCTATGGTTTCGTTTAGCCTGCAGAGATCCACTCGATACAGCACCATTAGGCATTTCCCTTGCCGGGGGGCTCTTTAACTCCCCCATCCGTTGATGCTTCTCCTGTTTCCTGTTTCCTGTCTCACCCCATCACGCGAAACTGACATCGCCGAGATGACAGAAGCGAAGTGGTAGCATAAAACGGGAAAAAGGATGAGACAAAAGGGAAGAGGGTGTGTGTACGGGGCACGGCATGAAACTTACGTAGTCACGGATGTGAATATGCATATTCGCCCCATAAAGCCCAGACAAGCTTAATTTATCGTCCCAGTGTCGTTTCAGCTTTTTGCACCTACTGCAGTGTCTCCATGCTTGATGCGAGAGCAAGCACCACTTTTTATGTCTAACCGAGTCGCGTGTACAACTCTACCACATTTTTATGAGCCTCTTAAACTACATCATTAACAATCGTTCATCCTAGGGTACCTTCAAATTATAACATTGATATTCCTAGGCATGCTCTCTTAAGGGGTTAGGGTC